>VUQI01028837.1:0-15661 GCA_015106735.1 Paratilapia polleni | reverse complement strand
TGATATAACTCCATGTGTTTCCTCCATCACCTCTAACTTCTCTTGGGACTGCTGACTGAACCCATTTTGACAGTTGTCCCATTCAGAATGCATATCAGGTGATATGTACCCTTCTGTAGAAAGACCACCATCAGTTCAAACTAGAAATTAACCATGGCACTCTGTCCTATTAAGTGATAATTTATCAACCATGTTTCCTGGTCTTCTTTCCCATCTCTTGTCTTGGATGAGGCTCTCATCTTTTTATCATGCTGCAGTGCTTTGTGTTTTGCTTTTTGAGCAGTCGCCCAAAACTAGTGAGTTGGCACTCTTGGCCAATCCAGCTTTGTAGTGCTATGTATGTGTAGTTCGTCTTTAAGCTAAGTTTATAAAAACTCACCACATGGGCTCACGGTGTCCTGGACACCAAATATTTGAATGCTTCACAACAAAGTCATTCTCAGGCCAGCTAATATTTCAGTACAAACATTAAGCTTAGCATCACACCTTTTTTTTCACAGCAAGTAATACAAACCACGTAGCAACAAACTAACCTCTTGTTGTGGATCAGGTCATCTCTGACATTTTGTGGGCTTAAGTTTTGTCTGCTTTCAGCTCCTCTTCCTGCCATGTGATGGCATTTGTCTCTGCCAATCTTTTATTGATGACAATTTAACCCTAATCCTACATCTTCCCTGTGCTAGTTTGTTTATATTAGTCTAATGTTAGCTTGGAGCTAAAAGAACTTGTGTTGTTTTTAATTTTCAATGGTAACTCTGTGCTTTTTTGTCTTTGGGAACTGAAGGAGCATTTGGACCCTGAAATAGCAAATTAAATATTTAAAGGACACCTTTTATGCTAAGTTTTTAGCTCTGTATTTTTATTTCTGGTATTTCTGGTACTTTAAAAAATACCAGAAATGGTTGAATGGTTCACAGTTCAAAATAATCCTTGTCTTACATGGAACCTTGGTGCAGGTCTTCAGTTCACCCTCTGTCTCAAGCTGTTTTAGCTCCACTCCCCCTCCCTTTAAGCCAACTTTCTTCTGATTAGCTGTCTCTCACAAACAGAAGGTTAAACAGCAGCTGGGGCCTGAGATGACCATGTTAGGGAGATCTCCTCTCTACCGCATATTACAGATCTGAAACTGAGTGTTTAGAGCAGTCTGAAGCCCGAGCTTTAAGCTCACAGTGATTATGTGTACATATGACTGTAAAAGTTATTTAAAAAGTTTACTGGATTCTTTGGATTGTGGCTTTATTTTATTTTATTTTATTTTCAAAAAACTGACTTTATATAAAAGCTCAACATATTAACTAGATTGGAAAAGTGAATCCAATATAGAGTTGCCTTAACTCAGTTACTCCAAAACATCTCTGACTTCAGTGGACTCGTTCATAAAGTGTGAAATGCTAAGTCAATACATTTTTCAGCCATTGTGATGTAATTTGGTACACTGTAAAAAAAACAAGCAAACAAACAAAAAAAACGTGTAAAAAAAACAGAAAATATCCTGGTAATTTTCTGACAGCACATTATCAGGTTGTTTTTTTAATTTTTTTTTATGGAGGTTTCTGTAAATGGTAAAATTCAATGTGTGGTTAAAAAATACGGAAAAAAAATCTGCGAAAAATCTATATGGAAAAATCCTTCATTTTAAAAGAGTACATTGTACTATATTTTTACAGACTTTTTTTTTACTGTGCACATTTACTCCTGGTCAGTGTGCCAGTGCTCAATTTGAAAATAATTAAATTAAGTGGAAATTAGGCTTCAAAGAGGAGTTCCACCAGGTTTCAAATTCCAGTGCCAACTTCTTGTCCAAATATGGCTGCAGAAAACCAAGAATGGTGGAAATGCCACACTTAATGGTATAAAACGATCCAGAAACCAATGGTTGACATGACAGAGACTGCGCTTTTCTTATATAGTCTACAAAAACAAAAAAATAAACAAAATAAAATAAAATAAATCATTTTATCAGTTAACATTGCTAAAGATATATTGTCTGAGTATAGCCTGGATGCCAGAAAACTGAGTGAATTACACAGGGAATAAAATCTTTACAGGCTGTTCTGAGGAGGATTTTCCCTCCAATTGTCAGCAAACAAATATATTTGAAGCCAACCTGCACAGGTTTTGATTTAGTTTTCCCTGTCTGCAGGGATTTTACACACAGTCACACCTAAAAAATTTAGATTAAGCTTTTAACTTGACTTGCATTGACTGCAAAAAATAAATATGGCTTTGATTTCAAAGTAATAAAGTCCTGGAACACAGCAGCATAATTTGCATCTCTGCTTTGGCTGGAACAAGCAAGGCATCAAAAGTGGAACTATAGCTGCAGAACTGAGCACAGAACATGGGTGGCATCATCACAAAATAAATCAAGTAATTTAAAATCGCTAAATATGCTAACACAAACTTACAACCAAAATTAAAAGAACAACAAAAAATATAAATAATACAGAAATTATTGAATTATTGATCCTGCTTCATTGTCAGTGAAAGAATGCAGAAATAACCAATGAAGTAAACAACAAAGGATCAAAAGTTACCTGATCATGAGGCTTCTCATTTCAGCAGTAAATCATTAAAAGCAGTTCATGAATGTAAAGTTTTATTTTTAAAACTCCTGTTTTGGTTTCTATTTATCATCAAAACCCTATTACTCCTTTGAGAAGGTTGCTGAGAACAGCACACTTTGCCCTTCAGAGGGTTAAAACAGTGAGACCCTTCTGTACATATATTATTGCTTTTGGCAGAATTTATTTAAGATTGTTAGAACGAGTTCATTAGTACCATTGTCACTGACTTATTGTTACAAGTCTCTTCTGTACTCTGTAATTTAGACTTTTAATTAGGTGGAAGGAAAAAAAAAGAAGAAATTTGTTGGAGTTTGTCAGGTCTAACTGTGGCCTGGTGAATGGGAAGCAGTGACTTATTATATTTTAAAGTTATTTCAACTTTTTCTTTATCTATAGAGATCACTGTTCTTCATTTTGGTCTCACTCTTGTGGAGCTGTTACTGACTGAATTTATAAATGTTTTATTTATCCGGAAAATAGTGTCAGATTTAATTGGTTATAAAACTATAGTCCTATAACACTGGTCAGTGTAGTTAATGTAAAGCAGGAGGACATGTATTTGTTGGTTACTGTTTCCATTGGTGAATTAATCTGTATTTGATGCTCTAGTGAGTATTTCTAGTAAGCGGGGCAGTGTATGTAGGACTGAGTCCAAATAAAGTAAAATGTATTATACTTTTGTTGACAGAATATGTGATCCTGTTGAACAATGTGGCTTCCTGATGTGTTGGTTTTTTAAAGGCAAACGATGCAGCAACACTGGGGTGGACAGACAAGATAATTGTTGGTGTACTTTTTCGTAATATACATTAATTGCTGGCTTTGATCATGTAATGGGATTTGTGGATGATAAGGGGGAAAAAATGCAAAGATCCATCTTACGAATAATTTGAGAAATCATTGTATGCTTTTCTGTCTGTTCTTTGCCCGTCTTGACAACCTTTCATCCAGTCTACCTCATACATGACGGTGTGTTGCTGTGGACCTGAGTAAGCGCAGTGCCAAGTTTGAGGTTGTTTGGATGAGTGGTTCTCATATTTTGGCTAAAAGATGTCCTCTCTTAGAGTGACTACTGCCTGCTCCACTCCATGTGTAGGGGGATGGGGCATACATAGCCATGTTTGTCTGGCTATCTTTGTGAGGACATTCACTGAACTTAATGCAGTCCCAAGTGTCAAACCCTTACCCTAACTAACTTTAACCATAAAATCAAGTCTCAAACAAGCCTTTGAAGGATGTAATGAGGGCCTTCATCTCTCTGACCATCTAAAACTCAAACTGGACCTCATGAAAACAGCTGGACAAGTTTTTAATCTATATTTATTTTTATTGTCATGTAGTAATCTTTTCAAAACAGTAACTTTACGATTGTGATGCATGTGATGCATTTACTGGACATCTGTAAATTGTATACTATTGCTGAGCACTGTACTCTTCCCTTTAAATGACATCATAAATATATTTCATAATTTTTGTTAGAATTGTCTTATAAAAGCATGAGTCACACATACAGTAGATATCCACAAGAAAAACCCTGACATAAAGGAGGATTTATCCTGAATGACTGGGGAGACAAAAAAAATCTCTACTGTTTGTAAAATCTGATTTGCGTTGCAAAGTAGCCCATAGCAATTAAAATACAAGGATTCAAGATTCAAGGAAACTTTATTGTCATTCTCACATGAAACATCATGTGACTCAGGTCCTGGTGCATACTGTACTATAAGAAAAAAGAAGAAAATAAAATAAATAAATGAATAGATAAATAAGGAACAAGGGAATAAAAACAATAAAATATAATTTAAAAGCAGAATACTGTGCAATTACTCAGAAGGTGTCAACAGCTGTAGCTGTAGTGCAGTTCAGTTCCACAGTAAGGCACCACAGTTCAGTATTCTGACTGCGTCTGGGTGGAAGCTTTTTTTTTCAGCCTGGTGGTCCTAGCCCGTGTGCTGCGCAACCTTCTGCCCGACGGAAGGGGGGGTGGAAAGACCCTGTGCAGGGTGGGTGGAGTCTCTCATGATACAGGAAGCCCTGTCCCTGCATCTTTTGGTGTAAATGTCTGAGAGGGGTGGTAAGCTGCATCGTATGGTCCTTTGTGCAGACTTTACCACCCGCTGCAGCGCCTGCTTCTCCGCGACTGTGCAGCTCCCGTACCACATGGTGATGCAGTAAGTCAGTGTGGCTTCCACCGCACACATGTAGAAGGTCCGTAGGATGTTGCAGCTCCCCTGCGCCTTCTTCAGTTTCCTTAGGAAATACAGGCGTTGGTGAGCCTTCTTTAATAATGCTCGTGGTGTTTTTTACACCAGTTGAGGGTGTTAGACAGATGGATTCCGAGGTATTTTAAACAGGGAACCATCTCAACCTCTGCACCATTGATGAAAAGAGGAGGGGGGGTACTGCCAGTTCTACAGAAGTCCACAACCATCTCTCTGGTTTTAGTGACGTTAAGGATTAGACTGTTGTCGTTACACCAAAGGCACAGATCATCCACCTCCTGCCTGCATGCTGACTCATCCCCCTTGGTAATGAGCCCCAGCACCACTGTGTTATCTGCAAACTTCACTACAGAATTAAATTCGTAGTGATCTCTGCAGTCATAAGTGAGCAGAGGGCTGAGAACACAGCCCTGAGGAGAGCCAGTGACAAGGGTGCTACATTCTACAGTAACAGGCCAGTAGTCATTGAGGCATGATGGTGTCTGGGCCTTGGGCACAGGGACAATGGTAGATGTCTTGAGACATGTTGGAACAATGGCCTGGGACAGCGAGATGTTAAATATATTCGTCATGACCTCTCTGAGCTGGTGTGCACAGTCCTTCAGGACCTGGCCTGGGGTCCCATCAGGGCCTGCTGCCTTGTGGGGGTTAATCTTTTGCAGAGCCGTCCTCACCTCTGTATCTGTGACAGTGAAGGGGGTCTCATCTGGTGAAGGAGTGAACCTGGAAGTGGAGATGGTGTTGCAGGCCTCAAAATGCACATAGGAGTTCAGGATATCGGGCAGTGATGGATCTAAGGGGCACTGTTCTTCCTTCCTGGAGTAGTTTGTGATGCATTTAATGCCCTTCCACATGCTCCTGGGATCATTGGTAGAAAAATGTTCCTCTATCTTCAGAGCATAAGCTAATTTTCCCCTCTTTATTCCCCCTGCTAGGCCATGTCGAGCTGCCCTAATTGCAGCAGCATCCCCTGTCCTGAATGCAGCATCCCATGCATTCAATAAGGAATGCACTTCTGGATTTAGCCAAGGTTTGTGGTTGGGGCAGATTGTGATGTTGTTTTAGTGGTTGTAACATCTTCCACACACTTGTTGATGTAACCCAGAACAGATGATGTGCATTCCTCCAGGTCCACCCTGCCACCCACTGTTGCTGCCTCCCTGAAGACCTGCCAATCTGTGGTGTCAAAGCAGTCCTGGAACATAGGTACTGCTTCAGGGGGCCACACTGTGACGTTCTTACGTGTGGCTCTCCGGTACTTAAAAACAGGGCGGTATGCAGGGGCCAGCATAATGGATATATGATCTGACGAACCAAGATGATGGTGGGGGAAAGCTCTGTATGTCCCACGTCTATTAGTGTACACTTTATCCAATGTGTTGTCACCTCGAGTGGCAATAGTGACATCCTGGTGGAACATAGGAAGAATGTCCTGTAAGTGCACATGGTTAAAGTCTCCTGCAACAACATACAGAGCCTCCGGATATTTGTTCTGCAGTATACTAATGCTATCGTGTAGCTCCTTTAGTACAGCGTTAGCATTAGCTTGATTGCAATCTGCCGAGCGCTGCCCTAAGCTTCTCTGGAAGTGCAGAGTTCAGTCCCAACAGCCCAGCCAAAGTGTATTTAAAAGAGTTAACAGTAGCACTAAGAGCTAGAGAAGCCGCTGCACTGTTCCTGCGTGCTACCATCAAATACGGGAGAACACTTAAGAGACCTTGAAAAGCCACAGAATGACTGAATTGTAGTTTGTGAATAATACACTACAGGTTTCTCCTTTTCAGTCCAGTATGGCTCATTGTCTTCTGGTTTCCATCAGATACCTTTAATAACTACTCAATAACATTTTAACAGTCAGGGTTTGATTTACCTGACCTGTGTTACCATAGCACACAAACATCATTATTTTGGTGGTATTGTAAAAGTATGTATATATACATACTCATATTGGTGAGTATGTATATATAAAGATATACTGAAACTATTAACATAGTGTAACTTTTATTCAAACTTTCCTTAACAATTTTCCTCATTTAAGGATAAAATATACAAAATGTAAATATACAGAATGTGAACATAATATACAGATGTCAGGTAACAATAGTACAGCAAATTCAATCCAACACCAGCTAGAAAACTATTCCTTTAATATATCAGTCAAGGGAGTTGCATGTATTTTTGCACATGCATGGAACAAATTCAGTTTCCAGTACAGGCAGCTACAAGGACAGTTACCACCTGCCAAAATCAGGACGTGCTTACTTATGTAAAGGAAAACCCAAGGTGAGGTACAATGAGTAAGGCGAAGGTACTGCTTTCAAATAGTTAGTGTCCTGTACATTCAATTTTCACATTTAATATTATTCCTAACACACATACACACATACACATTCTGCTCCTCCTTCTCTCTTCTCCATGATGATCGAACTGCCTGTGTGTGCACTGATGTGGAGGTACATGTGCCTGCTCGACCACTACTATGGTTGTATAAAATGCTAAACTCATAGCCTAGCTAGGCCTAAAATCCTAAAATGCCAGACTCATAACAAGCTATATGGATCATGGCTATGGCTCAAATCGTAACTGTTCTCACCATTTCCTCAGCCAGAAACTGTAGTGTGGTAGCCTAGAAGTACAAGCACAAATTTCAAAGCCATAAAGATTATATTATGGTCCTGGAGTTTTGGGTTGTTTTGGGGTTTGAATTCTTGTTAATATCTTTAAGTTTGGGTTTCTTTCGGGGTGTTTAACTTTTTTATGAGTTTGTTGAATTTTCTGATTCCTACTTTGATTTCTTTCCTATTTCACTGGTGATATTATTGAGTCTTTAATTTGTGCGTTTACTTCATGGTTATCCTTATTGAGCTTCACTTTAGCAATTCTGATTCCGTTTAACTTTGTTATTCATATGGTGGCTTTCAGTTTTGTGTGTGTTTGGTTTCTGTCTTTACTTTATTAGTCTCCTCTATGTTTCCCTGTTTCCTTCCCCTGTGTTTTGTCTACGTCTGTATAATGTTGCACTTCAGTGTGCCCCCCTGAATTAGTTCATTCTTGTTTAGTATTGTTTTTTTGTGTTTTTGTGTGTCTCCGTGTTTCAGTATTGGTTGTTTATTCATTTCCAGTTTTAGTTTGATAGGTTCCTCTTGTATCTTGCTTTGAGGTTTGCTTCCTCCCTCCCTGTCTGATTTTCCTCACCTGTGTTGATTACATGCACCTGTTTCTCATTCGCCACCTGTGTCTAATTCCTAATCAGTTCTCTGTGTATTTATAATGTTCCTTTTTGTCAAGCCATCTCTGTATGCTCCCTTGTATTTTTCCTAGAGATATTGCCTATATTGCCTTGTGAACTCCTCTTTTCCCCTAGAAACTTGTGTTGTTGGATTTTTGTTTTTTGACTTTGTTGACGATTAAAAGCTCATTCTACATTTTGGTCTTCACTGCTACATTCTACACAACAGTTGTTTAAATTTAATCGACATCTTTTAAACTTTTCAATGTTTGTTCCTCTGCTAGTTTCTACGGAAGACGATTAGGGCCACTGGATTTTTCTAGGGGACATGACTGAAAAAAAATATTTGGGGATTTATTTTTTTGTTTTTAAAAGTCAGAATTCTAACTTTTCGATTAAACTGAGATTTAACTCAGAATTCTGAGAAAAAAGTCAGAATTCTATGAATAGTCAGAATTCTAAGAAAAAAGTCAGAATTGTGAGATTAAATTCAGAATTCTAAAAAAAACGTCAGAATTCTGAGATTAAAGTCAGAATTCTGAGCATAAAGTCCGAATTCTGAATTTGATCTCAGAATTCTGACTTTAATCTCAGAATTCTGACTTTAATTTCAGAATTCTGAGATCAAATTCAGAATTCTAAGAAACGTCAGAATTCTGAGATTAAAGTCAGAATTCTGAGATTAAAGACAGAATTCTGAGAAAACTGTCAGAATTCTTACTTTTCTTGAAATAAAAAATTGTTTTTCAAAGTCATGTCCTCCACTTTTTTTCCAGTGGCCCTTATCCTCTTCTGTGTATGCAGAATAAATAAGTATAAAACCACTAATTGCAACCAACTGCTAATCAAACCCTTTTTTAGCTGCTCCCTTATTCACAAGGGGTAGCTCCACATATTGATTTGGTAATACCAAATCTTTACCAAGTACTCTTCCTGACACAGCCCCATAGGGATTTGTGTTACCTCCCAGGATCAAACCAGCAATCTTTCATTTGTTAGGCAAATGTATAAACCACTACACTATGAAGGCAGTCTGCTAAATTTAAATCAATTAGAGTTCCTTGTTGTACACATAATTTTCAACCTCTTAACCCTGTGAAGTCTATATCATGACCCTAACCCTAATCTTAACCCTTTGCAAACACAAAACGGAATTTTTATTACTTAAAAATTGTTCCCAAAGACTTGGCAATTGGGGGAAAAAAGAAAATAACGATTCTGATGTGCATCACAAACTATGTTTTTCAGAAAAATGTAATGAAGGCAAACTTCTACATGTGGCCTTTGTCACCAAGTAGCAATGCTAAGACATGATTAAAAAGTGACTGGTCATTGATTAGGATGCATACAATCTGCATACAATCATATTATTCCTATGGGACGGTTACAATAGATAATCAGTATTATTTTCCATAGGTATATTCATTTATTTATTTAATCTCTAAGACTCCAGGCTGGAATTCTGGCACCGTCAGAATTTTACCCTTTACAGCAGGTCACTGGCAAACTGTCTAAGGTTAGGGGGTGGGTTTGGTTATAGCCACATGCTAAACAGGCAAATTTTCAGAAATTAGAAGAAATATTTCTACTGACGCTTCATACAGTTTGGAATGTCCAAATAGGTGAAAATCATATAAAAAAGAGTTAGACATGAATGAAACTCCACCCCTACTGCTAATCCTACGACTACATGGGTCGCCAGTGACCTGGTGGATGCTTAGAGTTTAAGCCTTGATAGTTGCCATACATTTTCCTGTTGGAACATGAGAAACCCCCACAGTATTTTACCTCATGAAAAAACATCTGAAGGTGAAAGTGTTTTGTAACTGAATGCAGATCTGAGTACCCTCAGCCTGTTTTATCACAGAGTAAGATAACTGCTGTCACAAGGAGTCAGGACATGCAACTGCAACATGAAGGCAGACGGCAGCATTTGGATAGGGACGATGAGAGAGTTTGAACTGATGTCAAACCACCACAGGCACGCGTGAGACAGTGTTCTTCACAGAGAGAGCTAAAGGAAATCCATTCAGTTGGAAAAACAGTTGAAAGAAGCATTAGTGCTGCAGTATCTGGCTGTATGTACAGATACGAGTCTTGTTTGGAAGTGAGCAGCAGGTTCAGGAATCCCTCCTGCTGAGGGTTTAATAGGCAGAATGTGGAGGAGACTGGCAGCATCCAGCACTCCCCAATCTGACGAATTGCATGCCTTTTCTGCTGTCTGAAAATCTCAAATGAAATGCCTGGCAACTGTTCAGATGTTTTTAAATGCCTGTGGCTTGGCAGTCCACTATTTCATCACGCTGATCTGCTGGAGAAACAGCGTGTTTGGAGACAGAAGCAGATAGACAAAGACAGAAGAAGCGCTTGGAGTGTCTAATAGTAGTCAGTCTGAGTTCACAAAGAAGTTCAGCCTCACTGTCCTCACTGGAGCTCAGTAAATACATATTGTATTCCTGCAGAACTGGGTTTCTGACATGTACGCTCTTCCAATCCACAGCAGCACGTGCAATCCTCAAACAAAAGCAGACTTATGATTTATATCTTAATTCTTCTCCTCAGTTATTAAATGATGGAATATACATGTATGCTTATTGGTTTAGGTTCCATTTTGATGACTCAAGCGTTGTGGCGTGATGTGCCTGTGGTAGTACCAAGTTAACATTAAATAGCTATGACTTGCATACTGTGAGGCAGCTCAGGAAGCATAAATAATCCAGAAGGACTCAGCCCGTTGATGCAGCAACATGCTTTACAGTGTGTGTGTGTGTGTGTGTGTGTGTGTGTGTGTGTGTCCTACATGCTGTGAGTCCTGCAGCTTATTCAGGCCTTCCTAACACAATTAGATGAGTTATGAAAGACACTGAAGATTAATCACTGTACAAACATTTCCTAAAAAAACTGAAAGATTAGGTGTTTTGCAGATGTAAGCTGTGTAAGCATGACAGACTGATTAATGGAAAAAGGGCTATTTATTTGTACACATAGTACAGATTTTTTTTTTTCTCATTTTGAGTTCTGTCTTGAACATGGATTAAAGGTCAGGGTTTAAATGGACAAATAGAGGATATCTCTAGCTAACTGACAGAAACAACAAACAGATACATTATCTCATAGAAACACAGACAATTGTCTCAGTACCATGGGCAGTTTCTATGGGCACTTTGAAAGATTTTACTAACTGCAATTTGGGCTTCCTGATGACTGCATGACTTCCCTGTAGCATTCAATAGCATGGTAACATTGCCTTGCTATTAAAATTGAGAACACAGTGGCCAACCTATAGACTGTGAAGAAAACATGGACGTTGCCACCATGACATCACCCATGCATCCATTCATCCACCCATTTTCTTAACCGCTTTCCAATTAGGGGGATGGCTGGAGCACACCTCAGCTGCCATGGGGCGGGGCTGAGAGGCTGGGTACATCCCAGACAGGCCATCAGTTTATCACAGTGCTAACACCGGAAGACATATTCACACCTACTGTCAATCTGGATTCACCAATTAATCTAACAAGTATGTCTTTGGACTGTGGGAGGAAGCCAGAGTACTTGGAGAGAACCCAGGCAGGCACAGGGAGAACATGCAAACTCCACACAGAAAGGCCCAGAGGGCTGGTGGATTTCAACCCAGTGCCTTCTTGTTGTGAGGCGACAGTGTGAAACACAGCACCACCCACTGGTTAGTAAAGTCCCGTTGTGGAGTCTCAAGCTGAACGTTTTTACTGCTGCCACCTTGGTGTTTTGAAAATGGATGTCATGAGTGTGGCTCAGCTCCAACTGTTAAACCAGGTAATACTGCACGCTTGTGACTAACATGTCATTAGCTCATAAGTAAACCCTGCTTTGTCCTCCTTTCTGACTCTAGTGAGGACCATAATTTACAAAATGAACTTTGTGTTGTACTTAATAAGACTTGAAGCTAGAGACTGAGACTAAAGTCATCAGAAAAGTGTTTACTGAGGTCATAGGGAGCTAAGGACTGTTTTCCCATCGACTTCTAGATGACCTGAAGACTTTTGCTAATGAGAAGTTGCCCCCTGCTAGACATTAGAAAGAATGCTGAAAGGTACATCCATTTTAACAGTCTAAGGTGTCAATCCCAGGATTTGAGCTCAAGAAGGAAGTACTGCAAAGTGAGATTAATGGGTTACTGAGGCATGTTGAGCCTTAAGCCAGAGATTTCAGTGTCACAAAGGTGGCTAGTAGAACACAGATAAGAAAAGTGATCAGCTTGTTCATCCTATTTGTAAGAAGAGTCAATCAGTAAAATGAACTGGCCACAGACTGAAGTGATTTCCACATCTCAGTCATTAGGCTATGGAACACTGTCACACCTGAACACACTGAGTAGCTTTTAAGGTTTAAAGGGGATCAGGTTTAAAGTTTACAAACTCTCAGCTGTCAAGTTAGAAATAAAAGGAAGCACTGAGAGCACACTCATAGAGTGGTAACACAAATATAGTCACTTGCAAATTCACAAGATTAACCACTTCTGCAGCATTTTCTGCCTTGTTTTTATAGCCATTTCTTTACAGTTATTTATCACCCATTGTTCTGATAGTGGGGCTAGGTTAATTCGTGACTCTAAATTGGCTGTAGGTGTGAATGTGAGTGTGAATGGGTGTCTGTCTCTCTACCCTGTCCAGGGGTACCCCGCCTTTCGCCCTATGGCCCCCCGCGACCCTGTGTCGGATAAGCAGAAGAAAATGGATGGATGGATGGATGGTGTGATAATGTATCTGACTAAAGTAGACGGGGCTTGAGTCAAATGATGTGTCAAAAAGCCCCTTGTGAGCATGCTCAAAGCCTGAAGCAGAACGCTTGGGTTAGTACAGAAAGCTCATAACCACTGTTGATAGCCTGGATATGTCGAACTTGCTTCATAGTACACCCCTCAGTGGTGCCTAGAGCAAACCATGTCATAAGCATACAGGCACATGGCTTAAAAGTACTTACACACACATATGCAACTGTGCAGGGTGCCTGCATAGAAGCAGAAAGATTAACAAAGTTGCAGATGGAAAGGACTGAATTGTCTAATCAAGAAATCTTCGCCAGTACAGTTTCATTTAAAACTGTGTTCAAAATTGGAAAAAAGGCTCCATCCAGATGAGCATTTTAGCACAGGTTTAAAAACAAAACAAAAACTGTCAAAAGCATTTGTAAACCCACTGACAGCTCCCATTTAGTGGCCATTCAAGTGCTGGGTATCAACAGGAAGCAGAAACTTGGTTGCTTATGAAAAATATGATGGAAAATAAACGTCCAATTCAATTCAATTCAATTTTATTTATATAGCGCCAAATCACAACAGTCGCCTTATATTTTATGGTAAAGACCCTACCAGTCTTACCCTAGTGTCATCCATGGTAAACTGTAAGATTAGAGACTCCTGTGCTTGGACAGATGGTATGGTAGAACTATTTCCAAAGGCAGTCATGGCAGTAGACCATTCAGAGATTGAGAGTCACCACTAAGGAAATACAGGGACATATTATGACTGATAAGACTCATTCAGGAAGGAAATGTTGATCTCATTGTTTCTGACCATCCACACAATGTACCACTCAAAAGAACAAAAAAACATCAGAGTTAACATTTAACCAATTTTTTTTTAGCTACATTAAAAAAAACAAACAAACAACTGATCTAATTGGGTCACTTACAGCGGGGGAAATAATTATTTGATCGCCTGCTGTAAGTTTGCTCACTTACAAAGAAATGAACAGCGTCTATTTTTTATAGTAGTTTTATTTTAATGAAAAGAGACAGAATATCAACCAAAAGTCCAGAAAAACACATTACATAAAAGTTATAAATTGATTTGCTTCAATCAAATACTTATTTCTCTCAGTCACATGCAAATCAATTGCATGTGACTGCTCATTTCTTTGTATGTGAGCAAACTTACAAATTCAGCAGGGGATCAAATAATTATTTACCCCAATGTATGTGTATAGTTCTTTTCAACATGAGGGTTTTCATTCATGATACTGTATGTATATACTGGTGATGTTTTTAAATTCAGATTTCTGCAGTTGTCTGAGGAAATATATATATATATATATAAAAGATGGGTTGGTAAAATTAAATAAATTTGATAAAAATGAAAGGAAGAAGATTAGTGACCTTAAAGCTGAAATATACACTATAAGAAAACCACACCAAATGGGGGTAACATTTTACGAAACATTTTAAGAAAGTTCTAATGTAGCTGTCTATGCCTGAACTATCCAGGTTACACAACATAAAAAAATGTCTTGTCCAGTAAATAAATAAATATTGCCTGTATTAATATGGCTTCTCAATATTTTTCTCAGTAGTACTCCTGATTTTGTGTGTGTGTGTGTCCCACTAACCCTTACAAGCACCTGCACCCAATATGCAACTTAAACCCATGACTCTGAGTCTCATGGGCTTCCATCTGAGTCCAGCTGGGCTACATAATAGGAAAAATAATGTTGTGTTGTAACAAAACAAAACGAAACGAAACAAAAAAAGACCTCTTATTATACGCATCCTGGCATTGCATTAAAATGGCAAGCAACTTCAGGGCAGAAGAGCAGGAAAAAAGAATCCTATTTCTGTGACTGCCACGATGCATCTTTTTTTTTTTTTTTACCAAAAGATACTTATTTTTTCTTTAAATTACAGGCATTAATGTACCCGATAAGGTGATGGATGCAAGGTATATACTAGTAGACTGGAGAAACTCGTGCAAAAAATGGGCCTTGAAATTTTGGCTTCCTGTTTGTGTGTCTCAGGCTCCAGAAGTTTGAAAACTACTGCACTAAAGAAAACATGTAAAATAGAACCACTTTTAGCCAAAATATGAGAACTGCTCCTCCAAACAACGTCAAACTCTGGTGGACCATAAGACTGTAGTGCCACAATACACCCACCAACTTTGAAGTGGATAGGATAAATGACAGGTGAAGAACAGATGCATGAGGCACGTAATCAGGGATGATTTACGTGCCTCTAAATGTTGTTAGAATACAACATTTAGAATAATGTTGTATTCTAAAATTGTAAAAGAAATTGGTATATATATACTGTAAATATAAAATTCCCCACTCGCCCTGTGGGCGGTCTTTTTCATCCTTCAAGTGAAAAAGAGGCCTGGGAGCTTGAGGGTCCTGCGCAGTATCTTAGCTGCTCCTAGGACTGCGCTCTTCTGGACAGAGATCTCAGATGTCGTTCCTGGGATCTGCTGGAGCCACTCTCCCAGTTTGGGGGTCACTGCCCAAAGTGTTCCGATTACCATGGGGACCACTGTTGCCTTCACCTTCCACATGTTTTCTAGCTCTTCTCTCAGCCCTTGGTATTTCTCGAGCTTCTCGTGTTCCTTCTTTCTGATGTTGCCATCACTCGGGATTGCTACATCTATCACTATGGCCTTCTTCCTCTGCTTGTCCACCACTACTATGTCCGGTTGGTTAGCCATCACCAGTTTGTCTGTCTGTATTTGGAAGTCCCACAGGATCTTAGCTCGGTCATTCTCAACCACCTTTGGAGGTGTATCCCATTGTGACCTCGGGACTTCCAGGCCATACACGGCACAGATGTTCCTGTACACTATGCCAGCCACTTGGTTATGGCGTTCCATGTACGCCCTGCCTGCTAGCATCTTGCAC
>VUQI01028836.1:0-10256 GCA_015106735.1 Paratilapia polleni | reverse complement strand
ATATGTACGGAGGAGGTCAGGAGAGAGGTACAACAGTGAGTGGCTACAGCCATCAGTAAAACACAGTGGAGGCTCTGTCATGGTTTGGGGCTGCATTTCAGCCAGTGGTGTTGGGGATCTTTCCAAAATTGATGGAATTATGAATGCAGAAAGCTACCGTCAGATTTTGATCCACCATGCAATAGCATCTGGAAAGTGTCTAATAGACAGTGGCTTTATTTTTCACCATGACAGTGATCCCAAAACACACTGCCAATGCAGTCACAGATTTGCCTCCCCAGAGCCCAGACCTCAACATTATTGAAGCGGTGTGGGATCATCTTTATAGAGAACAGAACAAAAGGCAGCCAACATCCAAAGAAAAGCTTTGGAATGTCCTTCAAGAAGCCTGGAGAACTATTCCTGAAGACTATTTAAAGAAATTATAAGAAAGCTGCCTAAGAGAGTTCAGGCTGTGTTGAAGAATAAAGGTGGTCATACCAAATATTGACTTTCAAGCTCGTTAGAATTACAAACTCTGTTTTTGCCTTATATACTGTATTTCCATGTATGTTTGCACATTTCAATAATTTGCTGCACCTATTTCCCATTTTCCTAGCAAAATATAAAGAAATGAGGGGTGGCTCAAGACATTTGTACAGTACTGTTATGTAGTTGGCTCATTAGCTGATCCTAGCAGTTTACTAATGTTAATTCCCGTCAAATTAGAAAAACAGCTGAAGCAAACTGAATGAACACTTTATTCTTTGTTGATGTTATTTTAATGATAATGTAAAGTAAATGACAGATTTTCTAAAAGGTATAATTTCATTTTAGAGAGTGGCTTGCTTTCTTTAAAAATGTGCTGTGTTGCTGCCTGGTTCTGCTGAAATCTGCCATCCTTTTGCAGATTTTTTTCATACACAGAGAATAATACATGTCAAACCTTTTTGATCAGTTTGAAAAGTTTCAGGAGAACAAAGTGCTTGAGCTTTTTTTTTGCAGCGCAAACATGGCTGGCATCCAAGTACAGCAGGCTCTAGTTTCACAAAACCTGCAGCAGCAGCAACTGGGACGAACTCTGTGAGCCAGTGATTGTGCATATCTTCCCTGAAAATAAGAGTTTGCTGATATACTCAGATAGGTGCAGAAATTAATGTCACTTAACCAAACTGCTCCTTATTATGCCAACTGGCCCCAGCGGTTAGATTGCAGTAGAACACAGTTCATCCTATTTTCTATGAAAGCTGAGCTTTAGTTCAGGCTCGCTTTGCCCTGACACACTTATAAATCTTTAAGCTGTCAGCTGTTCTTCTTTCTGCTTTATGCAGCTTTGATGTTTCATGCAGTTGATCCTCACATGTGCAGAAATACGCACACATACTTGTTTGCACTCTACAAGAACTTCCATTGTGCACCATTTTTGCCCAGTTTGCGGGCAAAGGATTCTGCATCATTCTCCTGTCTGGGAGAACAGAGAGCATTTTGTAAAGGAGTTAGACAAAAAGACAAACAATTTGTGGTGACGATTGTTCTGCCAGCTAACTCTTGGGATTTGGCTGTTCCCCCTAAGCAGCTGCCTGCGAGACACAAAGGCAGTTTCTGTAAGCTGCCTTCCTCCTCTTTCACTGCTACTTAACCACAAACAGAACAAAAACTAAATAAAACTTTAGTGCCTTAATTTATACAGTAATCTAGTATAATAAATGGGCAGCAGTGATAGACTAATGATATCACTGTTTCTTTCTTTTCATTCCCCTGAAGGGATTTTGTGGACTAGCATCTCCCTAAAAACCAGTAAGGCAGTGGGAGAAATGGGGAAGAGTCTGCTGAGTCACCAGACACTAATATTAGCCAGGAATGTTGGAGGGGGCTAAACCTGAGTCTGGAAATAATGGAGCTGCTTGCCTTGTCTCAAGGTCGCTGCTGCACTGTGTAACAATTGTACGGAGGATACGTGAACACGGCTGTTGTTTTTGCATATAAAGAGCAACACATCACAGAGGAGAATCAATATTTGGTTTGTAAATGACTAAGTTTGTGTGTGAGCCAATTTCTCCAGCTTGGATGTATTGTAACTCTCACCTTTAAACATCAAACACACACACACTCACTGACATTTTTTTGACTGGCAAGGTGACTGATATTTGATATTAAAGCCATCTTCTCTGATGACTAAACACAGTCAATTATAGTATGCATATGGTCCCTTTCACTTTGCACTTAAAAAAGATTGACAGTATCAAGTAGTGTCAGGTGTGCAGAATGTTTTGAGTGTTTGTGCCCTATTTAAGTGTATTTATATACTGTAGAACAGCACTCTGTCTGTATCAGTGGTGGCGTGTCATCAGGATGTTTATTATGTACGTATTAACCTCTGGTTCTGCTTCAGCAGCATCACTGGACAAGCTAATCCATCAAATCAGTTTAGGACATTTTGATCCCCTAATGACAGTCACTGCTGCCTGCCAGCACATTTCCAATCGGGGACAATAGTGTCAGCCAGTTTGCTTGATTGTGTTCTGTACCCATGTTTGTCAGATTTCAAAGAATTACAAGCAGAAAATGTTCAGTGAGTGCCCACTTTGATTGCAAATGATTTATCCATGTTGTCTGTTTGCACTCCTGTTAAATGCATAAAAAGAAAAGTGGTGAAACAGCTTATCAAATGTTTGAATACCAGCAATAGACTAACACAACTGTACTGATGAATTTATTTTCACGTGTGCTCAGTTTCTGTACTGCAGTCATCCAAGGTTTGCTCTTAGCCAACTTAACATGATCTTTGACTGTCTTTATGTAGGTTTCTGAGCTGGATCTTGCACTGATGTCAGAGATTTTACTTTGATAAATATGAGCCGAGGCTGTGAAAAAAAATATATTGTTTTTAGTCATCATAAAGTTTGTTTAAAGCAAATAATTAGTCATGTTGGAAGAAATATTTTATTACGCTGTATTATGATCAGGCACCAGTTTTGTCATTGCGCACTGTTTGCATTAGCTCCCTGTATTTAGTGTCATTTGTATTAAAGCTTTGTTTGGTCCTTAAAGGATAATTCCAGTTTAAACCAACCAGGTTGTGAGTGAATATGTCAGTAATTAAAAGTAATTCAAAAACTTTTCCCACATGGAGATCCACAATGCTGTTTGCAGAACCGCTGTTCCAGGTGGTAAACGTCTGTGTTGCACACAGTTTAGTGTGATTCCTCATTTCTCTAAATCACTACAGTGCAAACTTAGCATGACCCACAGAGCCACAATAGGCGCATTAATGTAAACTACACCAGGTTGAAATAAACTAGAATTATCATTGAAATCACTGTCGAGCTTCACAGTTGAGTCCTGCCTTCAATTAGAATTCCAGATTTTGCTTCATTAACTTTTAACACTGCTTTGCTGATTACAGTCTGTAAGCTATTGAAGTTCACGTCAGGCCGTGGGCCGTCAACCCTGTTAAAATGTGGGATGACAAACTAAAGACATTTTGATTTTAAAAGCAAAAAATACACCCAACATTGGTTGTTTAATGAATAACTTAGTGCTTAACTTAACTGTGTGCATATTGTCAGTTATAAAAGCTGATTTGTTAGCGTTTTTTGTGAGACAAGTGAGCATGGCTTTAGGTTTTTATCAGCTGATCCTAGTTCAGTAATCTGGAGACAAATGTAAAAAAAACAAACAAACATAATTTTGTAATTGAGTTTCCTCATCTTTCTTTACAACTAACATCAAGTTGGAAGTGTATTTTATGCTACAGTCACATTTGGGTAAACAGTGGCTGGAGACCAAAATTATTGTGAACTTGTGCAATTAACTTGCAACCTTGTTGCCTTTGAAATTTTGCTTTGAAGATGGGGACCAGGTCTCCGGCCATTCGCAGTCAGTTGCTGTCTTCAAAGCGACTTTGCTGCGTCAAGAGCATAGACAGTAAAAGAAATATGGACGTAGCTACAGTGACGTCACCCGTTGGTTTTGGAACTCAAGAAGCCTCTAGATGAGCATTTTTGCCATTGCCATCTTGGTTGCAAGAAACCAGATGTGATGAAAAGGGACGGGTTTGACTGTGGAACCGTATGCTCATTGATTAATGGCTTGTGATTGATGAGTCATTAGCCAATGAGCAAGCGGAAAATAACAGGACTGATTCTCCTGTCTGAAACATGGTATGACCAAGATTTACAAAATACACAAAGTTTTAATTCAGTATGACACAAAATGAGTGACTAAAACTGTGAATTCAGCACCAAAGTATTTAAAGAGGTTTTAAAGAAAGCCTTTTTCCCATAGACTATAGGACCAGAAGTCTTTTTCCAACCACAACCACAACATCTGGTGGCCTTCAGATAGAATGCAGGTTTTTAGGCACTTCCGCATTGGCTTCATTTTTCCGACCAGGAAACTACGTCCATATTTTTTACCGTCTATGGTGAAGAGTCAGTCTGCTGTCAGTCTGTTATCAGTTTGTGATTGAATGGGGTCAAGTTAGCAATTACATGCAATCTGTTTGGGATAATACAGTGATTAACTGTGATAAATTGCAAGTCTGTTGCCATCTACATACACAGAAATTCACATTAAACTGAACTTTAACTACTTGCATTCAGAGTCATGAGCCATTATGGCTGCTTTTTAACCCCTAGCCAGTTTAAGGTTAGTATAACAGTGGAATTTTGCAACTGTTACTAAAGAGCTTCATCAGCTTAAATTCAAAGTGATGACTCCTTCTAGAAGCAAATCCTGTTACTCAGCAGCCATTTTGAAACGCATCTAAGCACTTATATTTGCAATTTTTTTTAAGTGTTATCTAAATTAACTTTCATTTCAATGTTTAAGGGGACAAAAAACTGCATGTACAGAATATTCAGTCAAATCTGATAAAACTGGCCTAAAAGTCTGCTGACTGCATACAAAATTTAAAAGCTTTTTCCCCTGGAAGTTATACTTTCACCATTAACTTTGCTGTTGCAAAATTCTCTCATAAATTTTAATTTAGAATTCAGTGATGTGTCTCTCTCTTATAATATCTCTGCTGCTACCCAGGACCTAACCGGCACCAGTCCACCCTGCACCAGTGCAACATTGTCCTTCACTGTAAACTGTACCACAACACTGCAAACTACCCACTTTAGCCCTCACTTACTGTCCACTCTAAACTCTGTACCGCAAATACAAATTTATGGACATCTGAATCATGAATGCATCATAGGGATGAGATGGCGAAAAAAAGGATGTGTGCAGACACGATTGTGTGGCAACTGTGGCTTCAGAGCCATTGCGTAAGTAATTTAATTGGCTCTGTGTGGCATCAGCTAAAAGGACCACCAGACTGCAGCACATGAAAACGGACTCACTTGACAGTATTTTTTATTAAACTTCCTATCCTATCCTGTTCCTATTACTCATTAAATGAAGGTGATGGAATGCCGTTCTCGATTGCTCGGACCCACTGAATATAACCAGGATACAACCAGTTGGCAACCAATTGAGTTGAGTGCCCTACTGCAAAGAGATGCGTTGCAGACTGATTGATACCAACGTGTTGGCAATCTATGAGCAGACAGATTGGAAAAAGGGTTGCCTCCCACCAGGCGACCTGTGCAACTGCCTTGAGATCAAAAGTGGTCGCCTAGAGGCTGAAGGTGTTGCACGCTTAATCTCTGGGCGACCAGTTGGTCACCACAACTACTAGCAATCAGTTGCCAAATGTGAAAAAGTTCAGTTCAATCACTAGACAATCATCAGCTTTTCCTAGACACAAGGAGGTTGCCGTCCTGTTTTTACTCTAGTGTGTCTGACCCATTGTTTTAGATCAGATCAGTTTTCATTGATCTACATTCTGACTTTTTGTCATAAAGTATTTTGTCAAATTTTACCAGTCAACTCAAAGACAAATTTGCACTTCTTGGATAATTAAAAGTTTCACATGATTATTGCTTTCTACAGAGAAAAGGGTAAACATTACAGTATCATTAACTGTTTGCTATTACTGAAGCACTCAGTAATTGTGTCATCAATCATACGTCTAGAATACACAACCTTATGACCTGAATGAAGAAGTCAGTCTATTCATCTTTACACAGACATGAAAAGAACTTAAAGGACTGGTCTGCAGGTTTGCAGGTCAAACTGAATTTAAAACCTGGAGCAAAAATTTTCTGCTAATTTTCTCGCTCGGCTACCTTTTTAAAAAAACAACAAACTCTTTTGGGCCTGGGCTTCCATTTGAGCCACTTTGAATTTTTAGTTTCTCTGCATTCTTCATACACCCATAGAGGAGTTTAGATATGAATCTGTACTGTGCGCACACACAAATTTGCATACAGCTACGGCTATTTTAGGCAGATCCTTCTTTGTTGTTAGCACACCGCTGCCTTGAGCGGCAAGGCCCCAGAAAATGGAGCAACACAATAGCTTTGATGTTGTGATGTCTGCAGGGTGTTGTACTGTAAGAGCTGCAGCCAGCCTGCTGTGCTGATAGAGACAGAGACATATATAAGACTCTCTGTCAGCAATGATTAGTGTTGAAGACAATGCTTGAACTGACACATGCAAATGCTCAGAGCTAAACGCATCGACGGCAGTTCACACAGGGAGAGTGGCACAAAAGTTAAAGAGAGTGGACTGAAGGGAATACTATAGATATACTGTATTGTTAGCAACACTTATATGTTGTTTCTTACTAAGTGATGTGCTGCTTGGTTTGCTGACTCATAGCACAGAAAATCAATTCAAATGGTAAACCTCTCAGTTCCAATAAAATCCTAAATAGATACTTTATTCATCTCAGAAAGAAAACCACCTCACACAGCAGTGATTCAGCCTCTGCTCTCATGCAAAATGCCATTACCAAGCAGTTATTGTGCTAAATTTAAATTCCACCTCCCTCCTTGTTTGGCAATTCATCAGCAAAGGAGAGGATCAAAGTGCTAATTATGTTTCATGCTTCAGGGCTGTTTTTTTTTTTATGTGTATAACAATTAAATATATATCTCTCCTCTACATGTATTTTTGATACCCGTGTTTCCTCTCCTCTGATAGCTTGCGGTTCTGCTGCTCATCTTGGATCAGACGAGTGATGCTAGAAGAGTAAATCTAGTGCGAGCAGAAAGGAAGTTTGGCACTTGGAACTTTACGCTTTGGCTTTGCAGGTTAGAGTGAACGCATGTGACGGGAACAGGTGCCGGGTAATTGTAGCGTCCACATCAGGTGATGTGAGGCCACTGCAAAATGCTTATGAACACCAATCACTCGCTCACACAGTGAGCTGGTCTTCAAGAAACAAATGAATTTGTGGGTGAAAGAGGCGAGATAAGAAAACCCAAGGACCAAAAGGGACGACTTTGGGCTGAGGAAGCATCTCATTAACCCTTACCTGACCTGACACTCAGAGGAAAACAAATTAATGGGTGCGTTGTGTGTGCGTGCGCAGTATTCTGTGCGTATGTGCATTTGCAAGAGATGAAAAAGAAAAGAAGGCATACATGGGTGTATTTGAGGCATAATTAGTCTTCACCCCTGGAAACATTCAGCAGTATGAATGAATAATTCATGTGTTTATCATTACAGACCCTTATTAATCTGACCTAAGACTCTCAAACTGACTCATTAACTTAATATGTTTGATGCCAAAAAAGTACATGTAAAAGCTAATTTCACAGTTTCTATGATGTAATTTTATGTTAAAATCATTTAGACTACAAATCAAATTGTACCGGACACTCTGGGGTACATGTGGGGTTTACATCATTTAGCTTTCTGCTTTTCTTAAAGGGCTGGACTCAGAGTTTCTGCTGCACGTCTCATTTGAGTTCAGCATCAGAGGATTCTGGGAGAAGAGCTGCAGCCATAATTTGCGCCAGGGCCAAATGCGTTATTCCCGCATGCAGTCGCTGTCAGTGTTTGTGTTGCATTCAGTTGCCTATGGGGGCAGTCATCATTGTCAAGATTATGTTGCTCAAAGTCACCGAGGGGTGAAATCATTTTTGACCCTGGCCTGTTTATAATTTCAGCTTGAGAGTCCAGCCAGAGCTGTTATAATGCTAAAAAACATCTCTATATCTAGAAGCAGGGCTGTAATGAGTGAGCACCTTTTGCACTTGTATATAATCCCCATGCATCAGTCATTCTGCTCCGTGATTGGACCATTTCTGTGGAAGTGACAGAAGGAGAGGATTCCCGAGCAGCTCTCTGAGATTTCTCTGTCTGTCCCTGTCAGCTTGAATTTGCCGTAGCTCTGACTGGGACGATGGCATTTAATGTGCATGCCTGTGCATGAGTGTGTGCTGTCAAGGTCAATTCAGAAGCATCTTATTTATTTATGGCGTTCCTGCATTTGTGCACATGCGCACGTGTGAAGTGTCAGTCAGGAAAAACTTGTTTTCTTGTTGCTTCGGCTCATCTCTCAATCTCTCACCCACTCCATCCTCCTCCCCCTGTCTCTTCTGTTTTTCTGCTCAAGCCTCTTTTAGTGCAAGAGCCTCATTTATTCATGCTTCTGGGCCCTTGATGCCATTTTCAGCTGACATCCAAGCACTCCTTTTAAAAAATTAACAAAGTCGACAAGTTAACCAAAGTAAATTAAACACATCATTGTCCTGCTGGTCCCGGTTCTGATTTCAAGTGTGCATCAAAACAGCTAATGCAAGGCAGCCTTAGTGTGCATAGCAAGATATAACCTGAGAGAATGCTATTAATACTTCCAGGTTGAAATATGGGCACCAGGGTAGCATGTGAATCGTCTTTGTTATGCTGTTTGAATAGATTCTGGTTCTGCAAGTTTTAGATACTTCCCACTGCTTCATATTATTTCCTTTATTCCAATGTTACCCTAGTGCTTTTATTTTCATGTCTTTAATGGATCAAAGTGTTGCTCTTTGATGCTAGACGTTATCTTGCAAAGAGTGTTCCTTATCCCGAAGGTTTAAGTGAGGGATGCTACAGTGGTGGCTGGTGACTCCAAAAAACTTGCTGTTTTACACTGTTTGGTGATCTCTACTTCCTTCTGTTCAATGAAGAATTAAAGGCTTTGGATGGCAGTGAACCTCAAGTGTGCACAGTGTGCCGCTAGCAGCCTGTCAGTCCAATAAGAAGTAATGCAGCGCCCAATATGTTACAATGGGGGAAAAAAGCAAAAATTAGTTCTTTTACTTGTTCTAGTAAGTTTACATGTTGGGATATTATCTTCATCTAGCTGCTGTGGGGACTCTTGTTGCAAATCTTCAGAGAGCAAGAGAGAGGTAACAGTGGCTTGTCTTCATAGGATCTTTAGAGAAAAAAATCTAGTCTCTGTAATCTGGCTCACAGGAATTATTTGCACATATGCTGAGCTCATTATTTGAAACTCATGACAAACCATGTCTAGTATGAGCATCCACCATTGTTAAAGTATATAAACAGTATACTGTCAGAAAATCTGGAAAAGCTGGAGGTCCACTTTAAAATAACTTGAAAAATTATTATAAATTAAACTAGAAAATAGGTCACAAACTATGATTTACCCTTGTAAATCTTAGTTGTGACCTTTGTCTAATTTGGACAACGGTGAGGAAAGTGCAGCAGGACTTTGCAGCAGTTGCACTGCTGAAGGTCACTGTAGTCTGTCTGTGGGTTCAGCCCACTGTGATTTTATTCTCTAGAATAACTGGTAGGTTGTTTTTTTTTCATTCTGCAGCTTTTCCTTTATCTGCTCTTCCCCTGCTTCCAGTCTTTATGATAAGCTCCAGGCTGCAACTCTGCACTTATACTTGACATAATCAATCTTCTCATCTATTATCAACAAGGCAAATAAGCCAAATGTCAAGCTGTTCTTTTTGTAATATCCCTTCAATATTTTCCTAACCGTCATGTATGATAAATTTCTATCTGTACCATATGCTGCCTCCACACACTCTAAAAGCCAAGACTTTTCCCTCTTTTCTCCACTCCTCCTCTTCTCTGACGCAGCTCTTTCACAGGGCCTTAAGGCCTGATCCACTAATTTTAGTTTGGCGAGGAGGCAAAGACACAGATGGGACTCTTCTTGTTAATCTCATTTGCAAGTCTAAATTGTTTCTCTGTTTATCTCCTGTGTTTTTCCATTTATTCCTTTTACCGGCACCCTGATTGTCTCTTCTTCCATGCATTGTACAGATATTGAGCGCATGCCTTTTTCTGTAGAACACATGGAAACGATCATTATGTTTAATATTATTTACAGCTTACTGTGTTTGTGTGTTTGTGTGTGTGTGTGTGTGTGTGTGTGTGTGTGTGTGTGTGTGTTTGTTTGTGTGTGTGTTTGT
>VUQI01028835.1:0-12587 GCA_015106735.1 Paratilapia polleni | reverse complement strand
TTTAAATTCAATTCTGGATTTAACTGGTAGCCAATGAAGAGAAGCTAATATGGGAGAAATATGGTCTCTCTTTCTAGTCCCTGTCAGTACTCTCGCTGCAGCATTCTGGATTAATTGAAGGCTTTTCAGGGAGCTTTTAGAGCAACCTGATAATAATGAATTACAATAGTCCAACCTAGAAGTAATAAATGCATGAACTAGTTTTTCAGCATCACTCTGAGACAGGATGCCTCTAATTTTAGAGATGGAACCCTGAATTCCAGATATCTCCTGGAACCCTGGCAAAGAACATGGTATATCTCAACCATCAATAACTTTTTTTTGGCTTATAAAACATGTCTGGGTTAGTATGTGTTTAATTATATTTGTTGCAGCTCTATTTCCTGTTCATCACCCATAACTACAGAATAAGAGTCCACACAAAAAAGAATCACTCTACTTCCAGTAATATTCCACAGTAGCCTTTATTTACACCATCATCCACATTAATTAATAGCAGTAAGGTAAACATAATAGTGTTTGACATATTACATTGTCATTCCAGCGTGGCCCACCGGGTGGCGCTGTGAGTCCATCTTAAGTCATGTCACAGCGTCTCTGTTCCCCCTCAGCACTTTAGAGGATGGGAAACGAGAACCACAAAATGAATAAACAAATTTATTTTCAAGGTTACAAGTGCATCCTCATACAAAAACCTTTTATAAAATGAGCCATAGTCTTTATTTTCTGCAGCCCCCCCCCCAGTAGCACCCAGTGGAAACATTCCTAAAGGACCTTTGAAGATTCAGTCATATCACAAGTGAACATCAGCGTCTTATTTTAATGAAATTTTACCACCTTTCTCACAGTTTCTATTAATCTCAGATGGAAAGTCCTGTTCGTTGTTGTAGCTTCTGTAGGCTGTCTGTACATTTGACCTGTTCAGGGCTGAAGTGACATCACTGCAGAAACGCCTAATGGAACTCTTTAAAGGATCGTTCTGGTACTTTTGCCACTTTTTAGCCAATTTACTACCAGTCCAGACCAATTTGTAGGACTTTGTATTCAACGATTTTTGGTACAAGACTCTTTAGTTCCTGAACACCTGGACAGATTCGAAAAGTAGAAGCTGCAGTTGACTTTTTCCATAAAGTTCCTGACTTTAAAGCGTTTTTTAGACACAACCAGTCATACGAGAAAAACTAAAAAAAAAATGTCATTTTTATGTGAATCAAAAAACAAATCAAAACTCTGAGCAGACAAATCTGTGAAATCACAAAAAGCTGGAAAAAGCAAAGATTGAGTAACACTGGTTGGTACCAACAAAAGTACTTCAGTCTTTTTACCCAGCCCTCCTCTTTTTATCCATCCATTAATCTGTTCATTACTTCTTCCACTAGTGATTGGTAAAATGTTTTCCAAGGTAACACATTCAGATGCCTTTTTGGTTCAAACAACAGTCTAAACCTCAAAGATAAACCTTAAAGAGTAAAATGGACAAAAGCAGCAAACTGGGAGACTGGAGACACTGGGACCAGTAGAAAATTTGGCATTTTGCTTTAAGAAAAATGTGATTAACAAGTTTTCAGTAATTTTTCTCCCTCAGCTCACAGCCACCAGGAAAGCCATTTCTACTCTTGGTTAGTTTATCGAAAATCTGTCTGCAGACACTAAACACGTTTGTGATTTTAAACGATCAAAAACCACAAACTCTGTGTTGGTGTGTTGAAGGACACTCTGACGTCAGAGTTTTTAGATTCAGCTGCCAGACCAAACTCCCTCCATTTTCATAAAACAACCATCGTTTTCCTGACGTCTTTATTTAGTAATTGTCTTCCTGATCTAAATATCACCAGCTGACTGAGACTTCTCAGATTTCAGACGGTCCTTGAAAGCATTAAAAGGACAGCGTGATCACTGCCTGAAACTGCAAAACCACAGAAATGTAAGTTTTATGTAAAATTTTTTTACATCTTTGCACAAAGAAAGAGACTTTGATTTGAATAGTTGCTCAGCAGGAGTGTTAAATTTCTGCATTATGCATTTAAACGGGTTAATATTTTAAAATCTGCAGTAAAGTGCACAAAAAGAACATCATAACCTTCTCATTACATTTGACTCCTTTTTAAATGTTGTTTCTTCTGTAGACTCTGGAGGAACTCAAATCCCCTG
Organism: Paratilapia polleni; assembly: GCA_015106735.1. Lineage (NCBI taxonomy): Eukaryota > Metazoa > Chordata > Actinopteri > Cichliformes > Cichlidae > Paratilapia > Paratilapia polleni. The sequence continues at coordinate 10,436 of VUQI01028835.1, read as the reverse complement.
CTGGGAGTTGAGGATTGGATTTGCTGTTTTCATGCAAACACGACTCATTAAGTTAGACTTTGATTCCTGCAGGCTGCCTCCTCCCAGTGACCAGAGCAACTGTAATCTCTGCTAACTACTGTATTTCAAACAGTTCGAGTCAGACGAGAGATTCGGGTCGAGATGAAAGAGGATGATGTAACCTCCTCAAACACTGGCCGTGACATGAAACCCCTCTTTACAGTGAGTAGGAATCATCAAACTGCTGCTTTGTCCTCTTTTATTTAACATCAACAAAACGCCCGATGCACCACGACTCGTTCAGCTGCCCCCTCGCTCTCGGCTGCGTGGCACCAGCGGACTCAAAGTTGCATCATTTTGGTGCAGAGCCTGCTGGGCCGGTCTGTAGCTGACAGGAACGCTTCACTAACACTCTGCTGCAGCATCACCGCGGCTTCCTTATTGCTTAATCTGCTCAGGGAGTGTGTGTCCGGCCAGCTGAGAGAGTCAGATAGAAATAAAACCAGCTGCTGGATGTTTAACTGAGAAGCAAACAGAAGCTTAAAAGTCAACCAAAAAAAGTTTGACATGCGCCTGCTGTTTATTTAGCTCCTTCTCTCAGAGCATGGATCGTTTTTCTGCTTCACTATTTAAGAAATCTGAATTTCCTGCTGGTCTTTTCCACGATGTAACCCATAACAAGAACTCAGGCTGTAACGTCAGAGTTGAGCTTTTTCCCGGACCATGATTGTGGGATAAATTACCTAAATTTAGGTTGTTACTTGGACAGCACAGAGGTGCAGTGGTTAGCGCTGTCACCTCACAGCAATAAGGTTCTAGATTCGAATCCACTGGCCAGCTGGGCCTTTCTATGTGGAGTCTGCATGTTGTCCCTGCACGACTTCCTCCCACAGTCTAAAGACGTTTGTTAGGTTAACTGGTGATTGTGAATTGGGCGTAGGTGTGAATGTGAGCGTGAATGGCTTTCTGTCTCTGTGTTAGCCCTGCGACAGCCTGGTGACCTTTCCGGGGTGTGCACCGCCGCTCGCCCTAGGGCAGCTGGGATAGGCTCCACCCCCTCTGCAACCGCAATGCTACAGCCACACTAGGGAAAACCGTGGATGGAGACTACGGCATGACCAAAATTATTGCGGACATGTGCAATCAACTTGCAGTCTCATTGCCTTTGAAATGGTTACTTCAAAGACAGGGACCAGGTCTGCCGCAAAGCAACTGTGGTGCATTAAGACAGCGATAAAACAGTAATATAACCTCATAGATTAGAAACAGAAATTCAGAAATTCCTCCACAAATAGTGATGTAGTTGCTGCAAGATCCTAACTGCTAAATGAAACAGGGGCTCTGCAACCATGCAGGAATCTGACCAGAACACAAGCAGCTGAGTCGAGTCCCCTACTGCAGAGACACATCGTAGACGAGTTGACTCATCGGTGCAGACTGATTCAGATTATAAATTAGACAATTATTTGCAAACCTTCAGCAACCTGTCTGAGTGACTGCAGTCAGTCCAAGTCAGACCCCGACTGTTTGGAGACCAGTTGCCTTCCACCCTGTGACCTGTGCAATCACCTTGCAATTGAAAGTGGTCACCCAGAGTTTGAGGCTGTTGCATGCACATCCTCTGGGCAACCAGCTGGTCACTGCAACTACTTACAATTGGTTGCCAAATGTGAAAAAATTCTTTGCAATGATAAAGCAACCACTGATTTTTTTCCTAGTTGTAAGGAGGTTGCCATCCTATTTTTACTCTAGTGTGACTGAGCCGGTTGTTGCTGTTTTAGCACGAGGTGAAGTGAAGTTATTTCAACCCAGGTGATGGAGAAATATCCAAAAACATACAGTGCTTAATAAATTTATTAGACCACCACCCAGTGTAAGGTTTATGCCACAGCTGCCGTAAATCAACAGTATCGGTAATTACCAAAATCATTTTTTATGTTTCTGTGATGGTTAATCCACCAGTATGCACAAGCTCTTTAATCCAAATATTTTTAATGCTAAAATATAATTATTGTTATCAATGAATTTTCCAATTTACTGTTTTACAAAGAAGCAGAAAAAAATAGTGAAGCACATTATTATTTACGTCTGTCTTTCTGTTTTGCTTGTAGGTCTGAAACTAACATTAATGTGGTTTTATGAACTGAAACACCAAATGTAGAAATCCTGAATCATCCCAAAGCTTCTTTCTGCGTCTTTTTATGGCGATGCCCACGATGGCTTGTTCATTTCAAAGTCTCCCTAATCACACCACCAAAGAGGGCCTTTCAAGGTGAGTAAGTATACTTTCTATACTATCAGTCACTGCAGATTTCTTCTATAGCCTTAGGTTTTGTCACATGCTGCAGGTGTTTACTGCAAAAGTCAGGAACCTGAATCCATCTGAAGCGGTGTCTGAGCAGTAAAACAGGCCTCAACGTGCAGAACCAGCTTTGTGGTTCTTTGGAAATCTACAGAACATTTTCAGACATCAGGATCAGTATTTTTTAAATCTTTCCAGACCTTAAAGTGATTCATTTATTTTCCAGAAGTTTCCAAACTGTATCAAACCTGCACGTGTTGAGGTGACACAGAGAGGCAGCTGTTTGCACTGTATCCTCTGTACTTCACTCCCACGCAGCTCGTTGTTTATTTGCAGGGACCGAGTTCCAGTCCTGTTATCGACTTTTATAGCTGCTGCATCTCTGTTGCCTCAAAATGTTGCCTCGATTGCTGCAGATGATTGGTTTGTCTTAAATCAGCTGCAGGCTGAGAGCAGAAACAGCCACCGAACAGAAAGTGTTCTCGGCCGCTAACGAACACTGGGAGGTAAAAATAAAATGGAGACGGCAGATTCGCTTCACAGTCGGATATTTTTGGAGCAACTGTGAAGAAACCCTCCCACAGACAGCACACTGCAAAGTGTGTAAAAGTGAATGAAGCAAACTTGCTCACAAAGCCAAATGTTCACCCAAATTACCACCGAAATAATCTCACAGCGAGTTCTCACTGGATAACCCAATCTGCTCGGTTATCTGGAACTTTATTTCCCACACTGAGCTCTTGGGCTGTTTTCGGCGCCCCCCTGCAGGACCGTTTCAGGCCTGGTTTGGTGAAACTCGGCCCCTACACATTTCACTCTCTTTGCACATGGAGGGTCCACTGCATGAAGTGCTGCTCCAAACCAAGAGAGTAAAAAGGCTCCAACACCAAGTCTGCACTGATGCAGGCTTACTAACCCCTCTGTGAACGAGCTGCTTCTGCTTTGTGCTCAATTTGGAGGAAACTTCACTTACAAAAATGAGTTCTCAGTTTTATTATTTCAGGACTGTGTCAGAAACAAATTGAATCGGCTTTTGTGGCGATTCTGAACATGTTGTGAGACCTTAATGAAACTGAATTGGAGCATTTTCCAATTTAATTCAATTCAATTTTATTTATATAGCGTCAAATCACAACAACAGTCACCTCAAGGCGCTTTATATTTTAGGGTAAAGACCCTACAATATTAGAGAGAAAACCGCAACAGTCAGATGTCCCCCTGTCAGCAAGCACATGGCGACAGTGGGAAGGAAAAACTCCCTTTTAACAGGAAGAAACCTCCAGCAGAACCAGGCTCAGGGAGGGTCAGCAGTAAGTGTTCTATCAATCTGACAGCAATATAAATCACTTCCCTCTGAACAAAGGCGAGGGCATCTCAAAGCTTGTCACCGTATTTCTATTTACCCCTTCACTGAGACCCTTCAGCAGCCTTAACTGTGACTCCACATTGAGTCAGACTCGTGACCCAATGGGAGTGTTTTGGGGACAGATTGGAAATTGGCCAAAGTATCTACTCCAGGACAGGAAGCTTCGCAGTGGAAAAACACTGATGGCGTTTAACAAAAAGGTTAAACTTGGAACAGGTACTAACAAGAATCCTGTCCTCTCGGACATCACCAGATTACTACAGCAACTTTCTCAGTTCCATCCATTGCCGTTGGTCAGTGTTGATCTTCTTTTGGTCTCACACTACTTTGTGATAACTGACGTTGTTTTTGTACGCTCAAAATGAACGCCGCAAAGTTCCTGCAGTGCAAAGGTGCCTTTTCCCGGTTTGAAAGAACCTTCTACTCCACTGAGGTTTCCTGTAGTGTCATTATCAGGTAAACGCTTTCATTTCACCAAACATCTGCACAACTAATCACATCTGGGTTACCCACAGCTGTAGTTTATGTGTGCTAATGTGCTAAAGTAAAGTTATGTGTCAAAGCCTTCCTACAGCAGATCTCAGTGTGTGTCAGTGGATGCCAGTCTTAGTAAGCACATTTTGCTGATTTACTGAAGGGTTTAATGAGCAGGAGCTTTTCAAAGTGACAGTCTGAACATTTCCTGTTTGTATTTAGCTTAAAGCAGAGCCTCACAGAGCTTCGAGTGTGCCACGAGTACTTCAGGAACTTTGATGATTATTGCATTTTCTTTTCTTTTTGACATGTCTGGAAACATAAAATAAAAGTCAGTGAAATGATGGAAATGAGCGACGCTTGACGGACCCCTGGCGATGGTGGCCCAGCGGGCCTGGACACCCCCGCACTGGAGATAAAGTCAGAACATTGGTTGTAATTTGGGTGAAACGCCTTTTTAGGCCCAAAATTTGTTAAACTTTTCATTCTTTCAAAACTGCAATGCTCAGCTGGTGAAGAGAAATGATTTCTGATCAATTTTTCCCTCAAATTACTGAATGAAAGGCCTGAAATTATCTGCAGATCATTTAGTTTGACGCCATGTTAAACATTTTATAGATCCTGCAGATGTCCTGGCGTTCAGGGGAAAAGACAGACTGAAGGGAGGGGGCAATTATTAATTCAAGAGAATCAATTAAGTGATGTGAAGATCCAAATCATTAAACTGAAGCATGAATTAGTAATTTAAGGGACTCATTTATCAGAACTCCCTCCTCGATCACCTGACGGGCTCCACTAATGCTTTTTGTTGTTCCAGATACCAATATGGCACATAAAGGATGATCCGTGGAGTTGGTGTGCGCTCTCAGGCTGATCGCTGGGGCCCCGGAGCTCACCGACTTTCTCTTCTTTCCTCAGAGTGTTGCTGATGTGTCAGTCTGCACAAATCTCAGGCATGAAAACAAAAATCTGCAGTTTTTTCCCCCCACAGGGAAGGAGAGTGAACATTCCTGTCAATTTCAATTTTCCAGCCCAGATTCACACACAAACAGACGGAGAGGAATGTTCCACTGGGTTTTTCTTTAAATATGATTTTTGTTTGATTTCTCCTGCGGCCGTTGTTGGACTCGGAGTGATGCAGCGGTCCCAGAATCAGTTCATGTCAGGTCTGCAGCGGGCCAACTCCCTGCTTTTTTAAATCTTTGCAAATGAAATCTGGGCCCGGAGCCAAGGTGCAACAACCAGGGACGTTAGATCAAAGCGCTCCTAAGAAAACTGCATTAATCTGGAATTTTTCAGGCCACCTCGAGCCTCAGGGACTCTCCCTGCTTTTGGAATGTTTTCTGGTTCGTGCTGGTTTTGAGCCCCGACCTCAGATGGAATGAGTCAGAGATGCTGTTTATGTGGCGATCTTCAGAGTGGCGACTCACCGAGGCGACAGACGGCATCCTCTCAGCAGTGGGAAAATAACCACGGCCGAGGGGTCGTAATGAGGAGTGATGGGGACAAAAAGCTCTCGAGTCTGTTTTGTGTCTTTCTGGCCCATCAGCGCTCTCATCTCGTCCTTTCTCATGAGCCCAGCAGGCGTTTGCGGAGCACTTTACTCAGTGAGGACTGCAGCAGCCATGTTGGCGCAGCGCCCAGCCTCCTGCAGTCTCAGTAGTTGTACTTTCCCGCCTCTGCTACTGGTGATGTGGCTGTGTTTGGCAGGAAAAGAGGTTTGGGTGGGATTTGTGGTTTGAGCGACGCCGTTCTCCGGACGATGGCCGCCCGCTGCACATGCAGCCCTTCGCTGTAGCTGTGCTGCCGTGTCAGGCAGGCGCTGGCGACAGACGGCTGCTTGCTCTCACCGTTGGTATTCTCCGCACCGCCGGCGCCCGCGGGGCTGCTGCTGTTGTTGTTGTTGTTGTTGCTGCTGCTGTTGTTGGTGTTCATCCTGGCGAGAAAGTGCACGTGCTGTGGCCCCCGCTGGTTGAAGCTGTGGTGGCGGGGCACGGCGCCGCCCCCACCCCCGCTGCCCATCTTGATGAGGGAGTGGCGCTGAGAGTGGTGGCGTGTCACGGAGACGCCGCTGCCTCCTCCGGGTCTTTCTGGAATCACCTGCTGCTGGAGCGGAGTCGAGGAGGAGGAAGAGGAGGAGGAGGGGATGGATGTGGAGGAGGTTGGGTTGTTGGAGGATGAGGAGGATGAAGATGAGGAGGAGGTGGAGTTTTGAGGAGGTGGGTCGATGCGTTTGGGGAGGCCGTCGCTCGGCAGCGCGGAGGTGCTGTAATAGGAAATTGACTCCGTCTCGGGGATCTGCTGCTGGTGATGGTGACTGCCGCTGCTGTTATTGTTGTGGTGGTTGCTATGGTGATGGCCATGGTTGTAGTGGTGCGTGCGGGTCTGTCCATGTTGACTGTGATGGTGGTGATGGTGGTGATTATGATGGTGCACTCCAGTGGAGCCGGACGGCCCGGGGAACAGGGAGGATGAGGAGGTGGATGTGAGGACTTTGATGCCGCCGGTTCCTGACGCGCTGACCTCGTGGATGTGTTTGAGCAGCTCGTCCAGCGCCGACACATCCACCACCGTCTGGGGGAGGGACTGCTGGGAGTGGTGGTGATGTGGGACTCCTCCTCCTCCTCCTGCACCTCCTGCTGCTGCTCGCTCATCATTGGAGATCTTCCTCTCCTCGGGGAGGTGCAGTGAAGTCGAAGAGGCGCCGGCTCCGTGAACCGCCCCGTTGCTTAGACTGTTACCATGGTGATGAGAGAAGGGAAACCCCTGCTGGGTCAAGGAGTTCCCGACGACAGCCATGAATCCCAGACTGGATCCGGAGCAGCTGGGCCCTGATTTGGGTTTGTCTTTGGCGTTGTTGCAGTTCTGGTTCTTCTCGTACTGATGGTGCCGCAGGGCCTTCATGTTCTTGATGGGAAGCTCTGGGGTGGAGTCGGGCGTGGGCAGGCCGGAGAGCTCGCCATCCCCCTGTGACAGAGACTAAACAGAGGTTATACCCATGGCTGTCCAACATCTTCAAGTCAAACAGGCAACATTTTGAACAACTTGGAGCAACTCGTCGAACCTTTTCACCAACTTTAGAAGTTCTACATAAATTTCATAAAAGCAACAGGCAACTTTTCACCCAGATTCAGAACAACCTTTAAATGAATTTGAAGAACATCTGCAAAAGAAAACAGAAACAGGTTCTTGTAATTTCTGTGACTTTTTTTTTGGTTCTCTATCATTCAGGTGCTTCTCCAGTGAGTCTCTTGTCCTGCCAATGTATCAACTCCAACTCCACCTCCTGGACAGCAGCTGGGAGTCCTTGTTCTGCTCTGCAGCCTCAGTGATCTTGTTGTAGCAGCACATAAGCTGCAGTCCAAGATGGTGAAGATGGGGTTCATCCACAGGAAGAGAGACTCAGTGAGAAGGAAGCCGAATGGCAATGAAGGCAGCCACAACAATAACTAGATCAGCCTGCAGCCAGCTGGTCGCTCTGAAAATTTAATTTGAAACACACATAACACCTTTAACGTAGCACTGCCTTGGTTACCTGCAGGACTAATGAAACTCCGTATTAGCAGCTGCATTGTTTAGGGCTAATTAGCTAATGTTAGCATGCTAACACTAATCAGAGCAGGTGAATGTTAGCTTGTCGCATTTAGCTTAAATCACCACTGTGACTAAAGCTGTGTTTGATGAACATCTGATGTCAAGAGTTTGGACTTCAGAGCTGGAGGAGTTGCATGACTTACTGCTGAATGTAAACAGTTACAACAGCTAACCACACCCTGACTCCAGATTAACGTCCATGTACCATCTCTTACAAGCAAAAACAAGACCATAAACTTATAACCAATCTGTAAACCCAGATTCCCCCGCTGAGCTGGATTCACTCTCCTACCTGGGAGAGGCTGAGCTCGGGGTCTCCCAGCGGCAGGCCCTGGTGCGCAGGGCTGTGGAGGTGATGCTCGGCCCGGCCATTGGGGATGAAGGAGCTGTACATCTTTGGGGTGGACACATCCAGTTTGTCCTCCTGGAGGAAGAGAAGAAGAGTAAGCGCTGTGATTGCTCATCTTCATCTTTGCCTGGAGATGGAAAATGTAGAAGAGCCGGCTTTGTTCTTTTTATTCTTAAAGGCACAAAATGACCTTTACAGTGAGGGAAAAACTCCTTCATTGGATGTAGAAGGGTGATTTTCAATTATTCCACAGAGCATAATGAGGAACTTATATAAATATACATTTGAGCAGATGGGTCAGAGGTCAGCAGCAGCTCAGAGATTCAGCTTCTTGCTGAAGGACGTTTGGAAAAAGGATGGAGTTCATAATGAAACAGTCGATTGTAATGAGTGAATAAAAGACTGAAGTGAGGCTTATTATGTCTAACCCCGGGGGAGGGGGAGGGGGAGGAGGAGGAGAGGATGAATATTAACGTCGCTGCTCAAAATTCAGCCGGTTATGTCGCTGCCTCTCAGCTCGTTCCTGGATAAAGGCATCTGTTTGTGAGGAGCAGTTCAGATTTAATCAGAAACTGAGCCCACAAAGGTCAGAACATAACAAATGAGTCCAGGTTAGCAGTTCTACTTACGTCTAATTAAAAAAGGTGAAAGTCATTTGGTGCCAGAGTTTCTGATGAATTCCTTTGTTCTGCACTCCTTATCAGCAGAAATCAGTATTTTCAGCTGTTCAGAGTTTTGTCTCTTCGTACGTCGGCCCTGTCCCACTCACCTTCGGCTGTCCGTCCAGCAGCCCGTTGAGCTTGGCGAGGGATCGCAGCGACAGGGCGTGGGGCAGTGACGCCTCGGGGTCTTTTCCCAGCCTCCTGGCCCGGTGAGCGGCGCTGCGGCTGCAGTAACACGACACCAGGAAACCCGACAAGATGGCGCCCAGAAAGAAGGCCACGAGCACGCAGGCGATCAGCAGCGTGTAGTGGACGTTAGCTCCAGGACGCTGGTCCATCTCCGGAGGGCGGCGGACGCCTGGAAGACGCAGGAGGACAGGAAAAGAAGTCAGAATGTTTCCACCTGGTTCAAACACCTGTGCTTGACTAATAAAAACCTGTCCTGCTGAAACCCCCACAGCTGACACACACTGTGGATATATTATTTGTACAGAGTGTGTGTGCACATAAAGTTAAATCAAATGCAGAAGTTGCAGTAAGTTACTCGCCAGCGGGCGGAGGCTCTTTGGCTCGATGAGCAAACACTGCAGAAGGGAAGTTGATAAGAGAGTGAGGGAGGAGCAGGAAAAACAGATGGAGGAGAGGTGAGAGCAAGGTGAAGGGGGGAGAGAAAGAAAGGGTGCGAGACAGAGACGAGGATTGGACTTAATGAGAAGGAGGTGGTTCACAGGTGAGAAAACAGGATGATGGAGGAGGAGAGGAAGACCAGGGAAGGACATGAAGAAGGTGAGATCTGAGGGAGGGAAGAGAGAAGAAAGGGAGAGGAAGAGATGATTGGATCTGAGAGAGAGAGAGAGAGAGAGACACGGGGAGGATGACAAAAGGATGGAGGGATGAGGACAGGAGGAAGGAGAGAGGAGATGAAAGAGAAAGAGTTTATTGTTTGGCAGCGTTCGCTTCATCAGGTCCACACACAACATCAAAGCCTCTAAGATACAATGACTCATCAGTCTGTCCAGCACACACACACACACACACACACACACACACACACACACACACACACGCCGCTCAGATGGAAGATCAATGCTGCTGCAATCAATACTTTGATGCACAAACGCTGATCGTGTGGCGTCCAGATTTTAGTAAAAGAAGAAAATCCTTTCTCAGATGCAGCGACTTCACTTTTTGTTGATAATAAAAGTAAAAACTTCAGTTTCAGCTCACATTCACATTTTCTGTTAAATTACATGATGTGCAGGTTTTTGTGATCTACTTTCTAATGTGTGTTTTTACGCTGCACATTTACTGTAGTTCTGCATGTATTTTGTAACATGTTTCATACAAACTTGTTTCTGTATGTACTGAAGATATTTCGTGGACTTTTGCATGACAGTATATTTTTTAATTTGTGTGTTTGTATGCTTATTCTGTTGGAATGTCATCACAGATTTTGTGTTTCTGATTATTTTATGTTTTAACAGTAATTTATATTATATTACAGGATGTATTTTTCACGTTAGTGCATGTTTTTACTGATAATCTCTGTACTGAATGTTTCACTTGGCTGTCTTTAAGTTAAAAAAAACACTTGCTTTTTATACAATTATAATCTTATTAGTCTTCATGTATTTCTTTACAAATTTTGTGTACATTTTATATATATATACACATATATATACATATACA
>VUQI01028834.1:0-44783 GCA_015106735.1 Paratilapia polleni | reverse complement strand
CTGACCATACTGTGAGAGGAGAGGAGAGGAGAGGAGAGGAGAGGAGAGGAGAGGAGAGGAGAGGAGAGGAGAGGAGAGGGGAGGAGAGGAGAGTGACTGTTTCCCAGCACAGAGACATCCCCACTTCTAAATCTATCTCTCCTGTCTGCCAGCGACCAGCTCCCTACCTATCTTTCTTTCTCTCCAGCACCTCAGCTCAGTTCAGTGTGTACTTTTGGCAGGAATATAACATGAAGCATATCACCAAAGTTTCAAAATATTACAAGCCCTCAGAGGGATGACTCTCATGAATCAAAGCAGAGAATGGCTCTGATCATACGACAGCGTGGACCATAGCTGATTGATGCCCTGTCATGCCCTGAGGTCTCTTGGTGAGGTGTTGGGTGGCGTTGGGGATTGTCTGGAGAGACAGAAAGTCAGCAGATCTGACAGGGAGGGTGAGAAGAAATGATATTTGGCAAGACTGTGGTGCTTCTCCTCTGTGGACCAAGGAGACTGAACAAAGACCAAGCAGGAGGAGAGAATGATCGCCTGACTGTACTATGATGGTATTATCAGAACAATAGTAGTGGAATATTTTTTGTGACTCCATTGAATTCTAATGTGATTACATAATTTGTCAATGTGATCCTGAAAAGAGGAGACTGAAATGAACATTAGCACTGCGGAAGGAACAATGTTCCCTCTGCAGGAGCTCGTGTTTCTAAAAAGGGCTCATGACTGCATAGAATACACATGCTTAGCCACACGTCATTCTTACCTGTGGTTTTCTCATACATAGACATGCATAGTTTATTTAGACTGTGTGTATATATGCTCTGCAGGGAGAAGATGCCATTCCACCATGTGCGGGCGGGCCTGCTCTATCCAGACAACTACCTGAGCAGTTCCCTGGCGGAGGGCAGCGAAGCCTTCCAGCTCACCAGTCTCTCCACAGAGGAGCTTGGGGGTGAGTGTGCTGACAGAGAGAGTCAAAGAGAGCGAGTGGGGGGCTGTGGGGATGCAGAATGAAGTGTGAGGTACTAGCAATTAATGGTTCACTGCTGGAACAATGCCGTTACATTGCTCCAAGTCTCTAGAGGAAATGTTTTTCCATTTAGCCATTTTGTCAGAGCTTGACTGGATTCATTGGTTTCCAATTAAAGTGCTCAGGAAATAAAATCATTCAGTGGACTCAGAATGAAGCAGTGTCTGACAGAATATATATATGACCAGTTGATACTGGTATGGTAATTTAAGTTTTCAATTCAAATTAATCTTGCATGGAAATTGATGTTAAGTGTTCATGCAAAAGTCAGCTCTGATGTGGCAAATAGATTCTTGGAAAGTAAAGATGCACATTAATAATCTGAGCTAAAGTAAAGCTTTTTGATGTGTGTGTAAACAACAAAAAAAGACTATTTGGGGGATTATATTTTTGCAGCTCTGACCACTGGTTTCGTCAGTTACGATAGCAGTGTACTATGAGGAATCTAGCAACATTACTAAAAAAAAAATAAAAATTGAATGAAGCAACAAGGACAAGTGCTCCCTTTAAACTGGCTCACAGGCCCGTTGTAAACAAATCCCCAGGGTTAATCAGATTTATAAGGAGCGGAAAAAAGTCGAGTAGTAAAACTGCAACTCAGTCATGTTATAAACACCAAAATCAACAGCTCACACACTGCAGGGCTCAAGTTTTATCTATTTATTGCACCAAGAAAACTGTAACTTTTTCAGCATCAGGCTGATGAAGGTCTGATGAACAGCAGGTTTTCATGGTGCAATAAACAGACAAAACTGGAGGCCCGCAATGTGCAAGCTGTTTTTTTTTTTTACATTTAATGTTGGTCTGTTTTCAGCCGAGGACCTGTCCCCAGTCTGGTGTTGATGTGTGCGTATTTTTCTAGTTTTTTCAACTGTTATAAACATTCACCATAGTAAGAAGAAAGACTTTCTAAATCCAATTTGACATCCAATACCAGAAGTAGATGTGTCCTACAGGGTTTATCATTATAGAGGTACTGACTTTCAGTGTTGCTCGTAAATAAAATGGCAGCTAATCTGACAAAAGTATGCTATTTATTCTCAGTGATTACTTTGGTGAGTGAAAATTTATCTTTATGAGTGCTTTAACCTGAGAAAATCAAAATGTTTTCCTTTAAACTGTCTTATATTGATTGAGTTCATGCATTATGCTCACAATTCAATGAGTGCCAGTTTTTCTGCAGTGATCCTAAATCATGCTGTGTTTGCAGTACATTTGGGTCCTGATTTGACGTGATTGATCAGGTGTACAAAACAAAGAACTCTCCACTGGAAAAAAAAAAAGTCATACCCTGTATTTGTGCTTTGATATGGAACAAACGGCTAACTCTCCCACAGACTGAGGAACGAGAGCATGAGAGTTTGTCTCAGAGTCTCTGACTGTGGCTGTTTCTTTGTGTTTATACATGTGGCCTATTGTAGCTTGCTCGAATGAGCTTTGGTATGAAGTACTTTGTAGTATAAATCTTTTAATCCAATGTCCCTTGTGCACAACTAAACTCAACCCAGTTCAATAAAACAGTTGCTTTACTGCAAGCAGAGTTGCTACAGTAAAATGTCTCATCATCATTAGTCTGGTTGGCCTCTGTGTCTTGTTTGTCAAGGGCAATGAGAAGGTGAAAGTAGTCCGGACCTATGTAGAGCTTTTATATAAATTGAATCTGGACTCTTAGATTTCAGACATCATGATTGAGGCATTATCTAGGGCCTGTCAGCCACAGTTTCATTGTTACCAATGGGACTGTTTGATGTGGACAAAATATCAGTGGTATTTGCTGCCAGCATTTGAAAACTCCTAATCCCACTTCAGAGAGATGCTGAAGGTTCCTCTAGGATCATCTTTTAGCACAGATAGAAGGCTAGTTAATCACCCCTGTGCAGATCCCTGCTATCCTTTTCTTCAGTTTTGAGGCATTTCATCAATCACACCGAGAACATGTATAGTCCTGGGGGTTGACCACGTAATACACAGCCATGCACAGGCAGGGCTGCAGCCTAATACACGCACAAGCATTACACAGTAATACATCAGGGACCAGCTCATTTGTACCCTGTTGAAAATGTACTCTTCACTGTTGAGCTGCATACAAATACATCTCACTTTGTTTTGGGAGGCCGCACATTCACCCGCATTCCCAATCCGTCGCCTCTGCTTCTCACTTTATTTTGCTGGGGGAGGCAGAGTGGCTTGGTGCTCGAGTCTAGTTATCAGCCGTAGGGGATATTTACAGGCTTAGGCGGGGGCTGTGACTGAACTTCAGCTCTCACGCAACTGACAGTGAAAAGACAGGCATAGGAGACAGATCTGAGGCTGACTTAATACACAGAGGAAGGAAGGAGCTGCATGTCAGGATGAGAATATTAATGACATGCGGCCTGAGAGAGACACAGAGAGATGAACTTCATGTAAAATTCATTGTTTAAGGTTGGAAAGGGATTAGTCTTTGGGAAATTGTGTTTTTGATTGTGTTCCCTCTGTAAAGATTCGCCGAATGCCAGCTGAAATGGCACCCTCTCCCACCCCTGAAGCGTAAAGATCCGCAACACATAGAATGCTTGCTTGTGAAAAGATATTAGATAAAGTCTTGCAAAGTCTTTCCTGCCTCTGTCGTGTTCATTACGTTGATCAATTCGACCCCCTAACTCCAAATCAGAGCTTCTCCTCCTCCTCCTCCTCTCAGACAGTGCTAACTGATTGACAGGTAATTAGCCGGAGATTGACCAGGGTATTTTGTAAGACGGTCCTCAGAGGTTTGAGTAATTCTGCTGCACGAAAAGATAGATGCCTTGCGAGCTGTGTGTGTTTACTTACAATTTTAAGATAGAAGTAAGCCTTTTATGTGGGAGGAGAGAGTCGGAAATGCTCTTGGCAGTGCTTGTGGTGATTGTGCTGTGTGGAGGGATTGGGACAGTTCCCTTGGGGTTTGTAAAATACAATAAGTATATAAAGATGTAAAAGAGACAAGAAAAGGGAGAACGAGAGGGATGGAGGGAGGGAGGGTGGCAGATCACTCTCACCTTGACTTGTCTGTGGCACTTCCAGTTAATGGGAAAGCCTGTTATCAGCACCAGGGAAGCACCTTTCAGCACCATCTACAAACCTGCTAAAATCTGTTAATGATTAATTTCTTTCTCATGGATTAGTCCATTTCACTGACACCATCTGACGACTCACTGTTACATTTTTCGATTTCATTTTATGAGGCCGGAGACAATATGAACATTGTTCTGCTTGCAAGTTGTTAAATCAACCCAAGGAGCAGGTTGCTCGTAATTGCCCTCAAAATCAAAACATTTAAATATATCTTGATTTAGTGTCCCCAGTGACACTGTTATGGTTGGAAATATGTCATATGACTTTGACTTGTGGTTTGTATAATTAGGATTTAGTTAGGCACACAAACTGTTGGGCTAAATTACTTTTTCTCTTTTGGCTTTGTTTTTCTCTCTACCAACTCTGAAGGATTTTCTGTCCACCAGCTAGCAGCTAATTTGTCTGTCACAGAGAGGTTATGGAAGCTTTTTAGCTCATTCGGCCAAATGACCGATGAGCTCATGCCATACCAAGATGTCCGTGGTCCCCATATCCACCCTCCAGTCTGTAAAAGAATCCCTACTCCTCCTACAGTATTGTCAGAATTTAATCTAACTTACACAATGATCACCCAAATTGTGCTCAAACTCAACGTCAAGGTCATATTTGTCGTTTTACGGGCAATAACCTGTGAATTATGATGGATTGTGAGCCGAATGAGCTACTGCATCATTGAGGTTCCAGTTTACAGAAAACAGCTGCAGGCATCGTGCAACAGTGTGAACGCAAATGGTCAAGTTTTAGGCTGGAAATCAACAATGTGAGTGGAAATGCTAACTGACAGTCAAGTCATAACTGTCTGTGAGTTTGGTACTCTTAGTGACCCATTTAACATACAAGTAGGCATTTAATCAATTGCTGATGTGAAAAAATATTGATCTTAGCCACTTTGCAGTGGTTTGCGGTAATCTTGTTTAATGAGCCATCAATGCACCTCAACGTCTGCCCCTAGAGGTTTAGTCAACATCACACTGCTTTCCTCCTAAAGACAGAAACAATCACCATTCACACAACTGCATATTATGTATCAGTCAGTCTCAGTAGCTCAAATATGAATGAATTAATGTAAATTAATGTAAAGCAAAACTTAAGTCAGTAGACACACACATACAGCACACACAAACATGAGAAACACCAGAAAAGTCACTCACTCAAATAAGTCCCAGTCGTGAGTAATGGTAATAAAGACCCCAGTTGCAGAGATATTTTCAGATGGCTGTTATCCGTTTCCAGCTTATAACATAAATGAAGAAGTTTACATCTTTATACCCAGCTGACCAGAAACCAACACACTGGCCCCAACAAGATAAATAGTCACATAATATACTAAAGTTTATCTGTGTTCGCTATATCAGTAAAATACTTTTCACTTTTTAAACATGTGTCTTATTCCCCCAAAGAAAAGACAGGAAAGCCGCTGAGAGACTGACAGTAATGTGCAGTGATTGTATGTTTGTCTTGCAGAGATCCGTGAGGCGTTTCGTGTTTTGGATCGTGATGGGAATGGCTTCATCTCCAAACAGGAGCTGGGCATGGCCATGCGTTCCCTGGGTTACATGCCCAGTGAAGTGGAGCTGGCCATCATCATGCAGAGACTGGACATGGATGGTGAGACACTACATAAGGACACACCCTTGGGTGCATGCATGGAGCAAGAAACCGTGCAAATTCACATATGCAAAACACAGTGAAACTGTGCATGTGTGACTGTTTACATACACTGCATGTGTATAATATTTGTTTGTAGTTGTTGTGCTTTCACTGGAATATAAAATATTGTCATTTTATGCTTTTAAAGAAAAGCTAGCCATTATAATGTTTAAATGTGTTGAATTTTAATGCAGTGTAAATGACTTAAGTGATGCCAGCTGTGCAGAACTTAATTCCTCTTGCTTGAGGCTAAAAATGGTTTTTAGTTTTAGTTACAGCTGCCTTCAAACTTTTTCCTCAAAACAGTTTCTAAACTGCCTAAATGGCAGCAGGTGGTCAGTTATCTAAAACAAATTCCCCTGGAGACAATAAAGAGAGAACCTGCCTGCTCCTGCTCCTCAAACTCCAGCTTTGCTTATAAATTCTCAGAGGACTGCAATTTCTCATGAACAGTCCCTGAATCACAATCCAGCTAGTCAATCTTTCAGCTGGTTCTTATCAGCCTGTTCTTGATTTCACAGCTCGCAGTAAATATCAAAGGTCACAGCTAAAAGCTTTTTGCTTTGGCTTCCATGAGCAGTCTGAGAGCAGCACTGCCATTTGTTCTGCAGAGAGACGGTATCTCTTTTAAAATCCTTTACCTCTGACTGCTATCATCCCCATGTCACTGCTCATAAAGCACTGAAATGTGAAATTATTTTAAGAATGAGAAATTTATAAGGTGTCAACCTGCACAGTTCTTCAGATGTATTTTATATAATTAAATCTGTTCTTGAGCATTCTTGATCCTCTGATATCTGGCATTATCCTTCTCCCTCAGCTTTAGGCAAATAGTCTTAAAAAAATAAGATTAGCCTATATTATGTTAATTCAGAGCTCAATTTCTGAGAAGCTGTAGTCAGGTTTTGGAACAGAGCTGACACTCTTTCATTTACAAGATAATAATAATATAATATACTATAATACAAGATAATGGTTTATTTTACGGGTCTGTAATCTCCTAGTCGTGTTTAAAATAATTTAAAATAATATAATATAATTAAAATAATAAGATATTTCCTGCAAAAAAATGCATAATTTTGTAATAAGTGTAGGAAAAATATATTTCCTTGGAAGAACAGCTTCATGTAAATATTGAAAACCTAATTCTGTGTTATATATATTGAATTGTTGGTTTTTTGTAGACAAATTTCAGGTTGTCTAGTGTTGTCTATGAGTATTTACTGAATACTCTGTTTTTCTCTTTTGTATCTTCCAAATTACAAATAATTTTCTGGAAAAAATAAAAGAAATCGGGGACACTTAAAGTGTTGTACTAATACAATTGGACACACAACAGCACTGCACCTTGTGCAGACTACTAATGCGTCTAATATGCTCCTTATGATAACGTGTAATAAACCAAACATTAGATAACAATTTTAACTGGTCATAAAATCAATATTGGCAATATACAGTGTAATAACTCTGGGCAGTTTATGGTGTTTACGATGTGCTGTCATAGCGATGTTCAGCGTGTATTAATTCCACGGGACACTGACTGTTGATTGGTATCTATAACAACATGCAGCTGCAGAATACATAATGTAAACACATGCAAAGTTGTCTCCTTTGAATTTAAATCTGCCAAATGATCCCTGAATTGTCAAAAAAATCAATTCCACAACCACTCACACACAGTCACACACAGGCACACACTTGCACAGGTGCACGCATTTTATTTGAAAGGTGAATTAAGGCCGAGTGCTCGCCATGGATGAGAGCACACACCCATCTGTTGATCTGCCGCCTTTGTTTCTGGAAACAAATTAACTTCGTCATAAAATACATTATTTAGCTCGGCTCTGCCAGCCTTCCTGTCTCAGTATCTGATTTTCTTTTGTGCTGGTCTGTCTCCTTGCCACTTTCTGTGTGTGTGTGTGTGTGTGTGTGTGTGTGTGTGTCTACCTGCAGGGGATGGCCAGGTGGACTTTGAGGAGTTCATGACGATACTGGGGCCCAAGCTGCTGTCATCTGACAACAGAGAAGGATTCCTGGGCAACACCATTGACAACATCTTCTGGCAGGTGAGAGACAAAGCTTCCTCCTCCCAGCTGGCCAACAGTCTGTTGCTCATCACTCACACTCCTCATCGTTTATCAGTTCCATCCTTTATGCCTCCTCTTACTTATTCTGCCTCACCTCTGACTATGTATTTCAATAGTCAGAACAAGTCTCGCATCTTTGAGAACAGCCCTAGTTTCTGCAAAAACTCTGCAGGCACGCATAAAACACACACACACACACACACACACACACACACAGAAAACACACACTCAGGCCCCCTACCTGCTGTTTCTGTTCCCTTGCATAGTTTTTTTCTTTTTGACTCTGAGTCTTAAAGGAAAAGAGACCTGCTGAGAATTAAGTGTGTTTCTTTATGTAAGTGTGTGTGTTTTGGGGGTTTGAGCATGCATGTGTTTACCATTCACAGTGTTGCAGAAAGCATTATCATAATGAAGATTTCAGGGATGCACTTATGTGCACGGAAAGTCTGGGCACATGTGCTTTCAAGTGTCCAAACTGGGCACAGTGGTAATTAGGGCTGCAGCTCATCTGCATGATTTTAATGTACTTTGTTTTTGCAAATTGCTGCAGACTGAAAATTAGCTTCTCTCTGAGGTTTTTTTTTTTCTTTTTTGTCCCTCTTAGGTAAGACATGCGACAATAATGAAAAGTGCAAAGTTTTGAGTCTGTGTATGTGCGCGTCTGATGTGTAGGGAGGAGGTTGAGTGCGAGGACGGTTGGTTGAGCACAGTGACAGTGCTCAGGAAGCTGTTCTCTGCTTTCCTTGAGTCAAATGAGAGGAGAAACATTTAGAGGGTGACTCATTGAAATGAGGAGGTGTGTGTGTTTCAGGTTACAAACATATACAGGGCCACATTTACATTCTTCATCCTAGGTTTCAGTGTGCAGTTACTTCAGACAATATAACTGAAGAAACACCCAGCCATTCACACATCAGAAAACAAAGACATTTTTTTCCAAAAAAAAAAAAAAGCAAAGAAAAAATGCTGAATTTAATATCAGGAATGCTTTGTGAAATAGAACACCTTTTATAAATGAGACACGCTGACAAATAGATGGAGCAAGACAGACTACAGTGTGCCAGCCAGCAGAATAGAATAGAGAGGCGAGCTGGACAATAAGCGGGGAATGGGGAGTTTGTGGGGGTGGTGTGGGGGGATGCCCCACATAAAGATACTGGAATATAAAGGAAAACCGCAAAAGAAAAGAGAGAGGGAGGAAATGAAGGAAGGAGTAAGAGAGGTAAGAGAGACTGTGATTCATGAAGGTCGCAGACAGTGTGCATCTCAGGGGTGATTTGAAATGTTCACCTCCCACAAAGAGAAAGATACACTAAAAGAAAACAGGAAGAAGGGATGGAATAATGAGAAAAGAGTCAAGAAGCAGGAGGGGATGGAGGGAGCGAGCACAGAGCAAAACAATATAGGAAAAGAAAAGAAGAGGAAAAGGAGGAGGGATGAAATGTTAGGAGGAAGTGTGTCTCTGCGGATTGTGAGAGCAGAATTGTGTGTGTGTGTGTGTGTGTGTGTGTGTGTGTGTGTGAGCCTGTTTATATTTCACAGACCTCAGTGGGAGACGGGAAAAGAGGCAGAGTCATTGTGTTGAAAAGAGAGAGATGGAAGAGGTCCGCCATGATGGATACACCATGATGGACCATAATGACTCAGTTCAGTATGTTCAGATAATATCCGTGCACAGAGAGATGTATGATGGTTGACTTCATTGGGGAGAGTCGAACTGGCATGCGTGCTCATTTGTGTGTATGTGTTGTATAAATTGTGCGTGCTCGTGTTATTCTGCATCCTGCTTGTTTGTTTCAGTGTACCATTGAAAAAAATCCTATGGTTTACTATTTTCTACTGTAGCAGGGTGTGAGTAAGACCTCAGTGAGCTTTAGATATCTGCTTTGAAAAACTCCTGAATCAAGTTACCGCATTTCCTCTGACAGCCAGTAAATTAGATTTGAAAGAGCTAGCACCCACTCTTCCATTGCAAATTAAGCTGCAGCACCTAAACACAGTGGGGGAGTTTTTCAGCTGGGGTACAAGCAGTTTTTAAACCAATATCTTAACAGTGTTTATAGTTTATGAGAAATATGTTTATGCTGAGAGGGAGTGGGAAGAAGGTCTGTGGGATCTCGATCATTTTATGATGGTGGGCAGCCTTTCATTACAATTATTTGGCAGAAATGTTTGTCCTAATGGGCTTGCACATTTTTCCAAACATGCCAGGAGCAGTTCCTGGATTCATGCTCATGGGCACAACATGTAGACAGGAGGAATCGGGCACTGAACCAACCCAGTGCTTAAAGGCCAGCCTGCTCAACCACCTGAGCTACTGCTGCCACCAAAGCACATTTAACCTCATTTACAAAAACCATGTATAGTTACAATGAGGAGAGGACCCAAACAAAGGCCACCAGAGTAGAAAGTCCAAAACTTGCATGCAGGGTTTGTCAGCCAGAGCAGGCAGAGAGGAGGCAAAAGAGAAGAAAAAAACAAACACATACACACACACACGCAGAGACAGTTGAAAATCCAACAAAGATTGGAGATTGAAGCAAAAGTCCCAGAACAGGGGAAACACGAGGAATAATCCAAACAAAAAATCATGAGGAACAGGAACAGGAGCACAAAGAACAGCTAAAACACTTGACTTCAGTTTATACAAAGACGTTTAGCAGGGGACAAAGAGAAATGGGGAGTACAGAGAGGACTGATTATTCATTACAGGTGATGCGGAAAACTATCAAAAACTAACAAATGGACTAAATAAAACTAAGTGGAATAAAAAAGGTGAGTTACTTTGGAACAGAACATTATTTTAACAGAAACTAAAAGCCATTGTCATGTCACTATCAGTTATAGCTACGTGACTTGCTCTACAAATAACAGGATGTTTCCTAACTCATCATGATCAAAACGTTGAGTGTGGAACACTTTACTGTACCGATCTGCCCTCAATGGGTGCCATGCTGGCTATGTAGTGGAGAGGTATGGATCTTCGAACAGCCTTTAGCAAGGAGAATTAGGCTATGTCATCAGCATCCGCTAGCAAGCTAGCTAACTCTTCTTGGTTTTTTTTCAGGCATTGCAGGTCAAATGTGTTGTGGCATTGTTAAATTGTTGTCTTCACTGTGGAAGAAGTTAGTATGTGTGCAAAAGTTTGCAAAATGCATTACCAAGCACAACAACTGCAGTCAAACGCTGCATGTTGCTTCCGGTAGGTGCACGTTAAAATTGAGGTACTACAGAAGTAATCAAGTGGTGTGCATCCCAGCAGAGAGACAGTATACAACATATAGAATAATATAAGTGTCACTTAACAGCACCTGTAAATCTTCAAGTGACTTAACTTGGCACCTTGCTGTAGTGAAGTTACAGCTTCAACAGGGCAAACTTCAGACCACACAGAAAAACTTAAACATGACATATTTTGTTTGTAGCACAACAACCTACACTGCTATTTTTCAGGTAAGGCCAGTCTCTTCAGGTAACAAGTATTAAAGGGGCAGACTCTTTAACTGATTAAGATTAAAACTAAAACTACACTAAAATCTTGGAAGCATTTTGTTTGATAGACTCTTAAAATGAAATTCTTGTACAGCAGAGAGTGATTCAACATGTATGTCCCCATTTAAATGACATAAACTGTAAGAAACTACCTACTAGCTTTGTATGCTCCTGCCAATTAAGGCAAAATTGTTGCTGTGCTGTTGGTATCTTAAAATAATTTACACCATTTGAATCCCAAGGCTTTGTACGTACAAAAATATACAGTTTGCTACATTTGATTTATAACAGCCAATGCCATTTAAAGTACATCAGAAGAATATTGCAGGGACTGTACTAAGGGGTTTAATTTACACAGAGGCATGTAATCTGTCACAGAAATGACTAATTTGTGTTAAAGACACATTAAAAATGTTAAGTTAGATTTAAGTCAGGTTTCAAATTTTCTTCCAGTAACTTGTTAGTTTTTTTTTCTTTAAGCTTAAGTGAAGGAAACAGGGTAAGACTAATGTCTGCCATCTACATCTGTTAAAACAATCTGCAATGTTCATTCTAATAAACAAAGATGAGTACGTTTAAAAAAAATTGGTGTGTCCCTGTTACGTAATAATAACGGTGGATGGTTTTATCCAAAGTGCAGTACAATTAAGTGGGTGACTTTAGCACTTGTGCCTAAAAAGTGACCAAGACAGGTACTAGTATTTTTAGTATTTTATTCCCTCACATACATTTGTGATTGATTTTATTCCTGTGGATCTTCTTTGTCTATCATTCATTTCTGGTTGGCTGTAGCTTCTGCTTTTTTGTAAAAAAAAAAAAAAAAAAAGTCAATTTTATCCCACTACATGAAGTCAAAAAACAGAAACTTCACTTGAACTTGAAGATGACACCTGCTGCAAGACAGAAATATAAGGGGGAAAGAGTAGAGAATAAAAGAAACATTACTTTCAGGATGTCACTCTGTATGACTTTTTAGAGAAGGGTCAGAAGACAAAGCAGGTGGACGACTGACAAAACAAGCCTGTGCTGTTTGAGGGCAGGCAGGATTAGTAAGGAAGGACGGCGTGTAAGCACCTGTTCCTCTGATTGATGTGTCCTGGCTCCTTCGATATGTCACCGGTCACTGCTCACGATTCCCTGCTGTTTTCCTGTCAACCACTCACTCGCATACAAACACACACAAACACACACACATTTCTATATAGAGAGACACACAAATCACATATTTGAGTTCATTCAGTGAAAGACAAAATGCTCTGACAGGCAAACTCTTCACTGTTCACCAGTGTGTGAGTGTGAGTGTGTATGTGTGAGTGTGTGTGTGTGTGTGTGTGTGTGTGTGTTTGGGGAGAGGGGATGTCAGTGTCCTTCAGAGACATGGCAGGAGGAGAAATCACTCTGCTGGTTAGTAACAGGTACCGCTGTGGCTTTCGCCCACTCGACAGACAGACAGGAACATTGTACATTCTCTGTGCTCCTGCCCTCAGTTGTCATGTCGTCTGTCCTGCGGCTGCAGTCCGAAGAGGTTTTCCTCCATTTCCCCGTATCTATTCAGTTCAGAGACAGCTATGGCAAGAAGGAGAGCAGAAACCAGGCAGCTCATGCCCTCCAACCACTGCTCCCAATCCCTATTTATTTGCCCTGAAGTGCCACACAAGACTGCATGACTCAGTTAAATCTAAACTGTATTTTTGCTTCACCATTTAAATTTGAAGTCTAATTACATATTTAACAGAAGTCAAGACAATTTATTTTTACAGAACAATATCACAAATTTGCCTCAGGGGACTTTACATTTGCAGACAACTCCCTCTGTGAGCTTCATTCAGACAAGAAAAAAAAAATCTTAACATGGAAAGAAATGAGAGAAAAATCAGGAAGAACATCTGAAGATGGATCCTTCTTCCATTGTTTGGTGGTGGAGTGACAGTTTTGTTTAAGCCTGGAATTATGATTTGTTCTTGCTGTTTGTTTTTCTACTCTGGCTAAGATGATTACAACTCATACTCCTGCACTGAATCGTGTTTGTTACAGCCCCTCTATCTTTACCCACTCCTGTCACTTTTGTCCTTTCAAAAATAAAAGAGAAAAAAAAAGTTGTTGTAACTTCATGTTTGCCAAGTTGTGAATAATCTCTTATGGGCTGTTTTACCTTAGCTATCAAATAAAAGCATCTGCATGCGTGGGTTTCTGTTTGTGTGTGTGTGTGTGTGTCTGTTTGCGCAGTTTTGTGTCTGCAGTTATTTACTGCAGTGTCCCAAGTTTGCTTTCATTCGTGTGGGTTTGTGTGTGAGTATGAATCCAAATGCATGCTTCCATAATTAAAGTGTAAATCCCCAGGAAAAGACAGCACGAATGGTTAGATTGGAATCAATACACATTTGCAGAGCATAGAGAAGCAGGCACGTACATAAAGACCCGACACATTACCATAGAATGTGTGTATGTCTTTCTTATCATATATCCATGCATGTTAGAAGGCATTTTTTATTATTGCATCAGTATCATTAATATGTTGCACTTACTGGTTTGCTGCAGTGTAGACATCTGTCATCACTTATAAATCCAATTAATCGGCTGGTAATGTGTGAAATTTTTGGAATTGAAGTGTAAAGCAGTACTATAATATTATACTATAATAATAGTAACAATATTTGTTATTAATACCAAAAGCAATTCCTTTTACGACTCCTAATTTTGTGTCTTTTCAAAACTATTTTTAAATGTTCAAAGTCATCATCCGCATTTAGGAGCTTAGATAAAATAGTGCGGTGAACATGGACACAGGGCCCGAAAACAGAGCACGAGGTTCGAAAAGGCTTTACATTTGCAAATCATCTGTGATTTTCTTGCAGTAGGACCTCCTCTATCCACTGCTGGCAGTGGTCCCGATCTTGGCCCCAGCAATTTTTGATGCTGTGCTGGTGCCAGCTTTTTGGCTCTCTTCCTTTAGTCGGTGAAAATGTGTGGAACTGGTTTTAGATTGGACGTTGGGACTGCATCAGTGGAAAAGAGCTAACTGACATCAGTGGCTGTAGGAGAGGCTGCTGTAAGATGTTATACAGTGATTCAAAGATGCAGGTCTGCAGATTTTCTCATTCAGATTCACCGTGATATTCTTCCCACAAACAAATTCCAACTTCTTCAGCCTAAGACTATGTAATATTTCACTCTCAAACCTGGCAAATTATGGGCTGGTCTCAAAAGGCACCAAATCAGAGAGGAAGACACTGACTAAATATATAAAGAAGGACAGTTAGACACAAGTGACAGACATCAGGGCAGGACAGGTAACGAAAAAATACAACAGGAAACATTAAAAAATGATAACAAAGACAAATCATGACCTGAGAGCCAGGACAAGACTTCAATAATGCATCTCGAAAATGATGCTATAAATCAATTATTTTATGACACATGGTTAAAAAAAGATTAATACCACTCTCATGCAGCATCTATCCATATATGCTGCTACAGCTGTATTCAATAAAGTCCGGAAACAGGGGAAAACATCTAGTCTGGCTCTATAATTTGTGAGCTATACAAGCTTGAGATTTTTTTACTTGGCAAAGGGCTGTTACCCCCTTGTTTCATATCATTGTGCTAACTGCATACTGGCTTTAACAGCATATTTAATGGACAGAGACTGCACACTGATCTTCTCATGTAACTGCCAGCAAGAAAGCAAATCGCTGTTTTTCGCAAAATTGGGAACTTGTCAATTAAACAAGAAATGGGCCTTAACTTCAAATCTGACCAGGCAGGCAGTGTGAGGTTTTGGCAAGAAATTGGTCAGCCCCAAATAAATATTTAGTTTTCATACAAAGTCATGCTTCTGAAATCATTTCTGAGCTCGCCTCTTCTTTTTAAACAGATCTGTTGTTTTCCCTAAAGTTATTAGTCATAAAAGATACTGTTTTTAGTATTTTAGTGTATAGCGAGCAAGCCAGTAAAGCAAGAGCAGGATTATCATTCCTTGTTAAAATGAGCATCTCCTTTTCACTATCACAGCTCTTTTACATTTTTACCACCATTGTCTGCCAGTTCTGTTTTCTCCATCTGTCTCCCACTACTTCACTCGTCTCCCTTGCCTTTGACCTCATCATGCTTTCCTATTTTCTTATCTCGGTGTCTCTCTCTCTTCCTTTCTCCATCAAACCCTTATTTTCTTCGCCATGCCTGCCTCTCTGAGTCCATCTGCTGTGCTAAACCAAGCAACTGATTGTATTTCAGGCAGTCAGTGAGGTAAATAATCTAAACCTACATGCTGGGTTTGAGGATATGTGCATGTGTCTTCCTTGGATGGGTCCTCTGTGGAGGGGTGGGATAGATGTGAGTTGTTGGGTTTTTTTTTTTTTTTTTTTCTCAGGAAGTTGGACAGAGGCAAAGATTCAGCCTTCAAGTTGATATATAAAAACCTTATTAAAAATTGAAACATTTACACAAAACAGCCACCTACATGGAAGTAAACATGCCAATTTCTGCACCTATGTAAACGCACAGGAAAAAAAGGGATTAAATCATGACTCACGCACCAAAAATAGCACCAGTTTTCTTTACATTACAACTGACACAGTTCCTACCTACATACTGTATCTCTGCATTACATAGTTGCCTAATTAAGCTCAGATTCACATATACCATCATTTCCTACAGCTTTTACGTTTCACATCTCATTCTTCTATATTTATCTGCCCTCGCCAGTGTGTGTTTGACTGTGTCTCTGCATTGATTGCTGTGTGCCCCTGTAGTTTGACATGCAGCAGCTGTCTCTGGATGAGCTGAAGCAGGTGCTGTTCCACGCCTTCCGGGACCACCTGACAATGAAGGACATAGAGAACATTATCATCACCGAGGAGGAGAGCCTCAACGAAACCTCAGGGAACTGCCCTGAGTATGAGGGAGGTGAGGAACCTGTTCTCATGGAAACTTTACTTATATAAAAGGTATTTTAGGCAGTAAATAGTACTCTCTTGACAATTCAAATAACATGCACTGTGCTTAATCAAACTGTCTGATTAAACAATCAAAAATACACATATTTGCTTTTTTGCCAAGAGTTTGGTGAATAAATCAATATCACTTTTATTGCTGTGTGCTATGAAGCTAGAGCCAAGAGGCAATTAGACAGGAAGCAGGGGAAAACCAGCCTGTTTCTCTCTGTGGATCAATGGATTATCCCTGCTGACTGTTTATGAAAGATAATCAACCAATCAGAGCTTGGGAGGATAGAAATGAGGACATCATCTTCCTGCATAGCTAACTAGCCATATTCATAAAAAAAATGAAGAAAAATCATGGCCAGCATGTATGCAATTAATGCGTCTGTACAAGTTGCTGTACACCATAACTTCCACATCAAGCAAAAATGGCTTTAACAAAACAGATAAATCACTTGTTACTGAGTGTTTGGGACAAAACAAAACCTTACCCTCCATCCTCTGGCCAGCGTGAACAAAATTAAATGGTTGAGTAAAGGGAGTAAAAAAGAAGTGGCATTTCTGTTTGATATCAAGCTGGCAGCTAACCGGGCTTTCTGCAAAGTACAATACCCAAAATGTCTCTAAAGCTCAAAAGTTGGCATATTTTGTTTTGTTTTGTTTTGTTTGTCTCCCTTTTATCAGTACACAAAATGGTTTTAGGAGGAGTTTGTTGAAGCAGCATGACACTGTGTGTGTTGATTTCCTGGAGTCTCAAAAACAAATAATTAAAGCACACATCTCATAATTATTTGCTATGAAACCACAAATTGTTGTATTTACAGTTCTGTTTAGGTGTGGTCTATACAAATAAGATGTGGTGTGTTAACTAGTGAGTGTGTTCATGAATTTTGGAAAGTGCCAGGCTACAGCTCCCTGATTCCAGTCTTTTTGCTAAGGTGAGTTAAACACCTTCACACTTGAGGCACAGACATGAGTTGTCTGATCACAGCACTGTGCAAGAAAATAAGCATTCCCCCAAGCATTATATTAGCAGGTTGATATCAGCAAAGGATTACCTCAGCATATCACTGGATGTAAACTAAACCCAGGACTGAAACATAGACTGTACATAAAAGATTAACTTAGCTTTCTGTTCTGAAAGGTGAAGCCGATGTGGAAGTGCTTAAAACCTGCCTTTTCTCTGTTCGCCAGCAGGAGAGTTACTCCTCTAGACATCTAAGGGGAGCTCCCTTGATCTATGACCTCAATAAACACTTTCCTGATGAGTTTATGGTCTAGTTTAAGTCTTATTAAATACAACATGGTGCTCATTTTTAAAATTATGGTCACCATTAGAGTCAAAAAGGAGGACAGAGGAGGGTATGTTTTAAGGTGGACCTTCCTTGTTTCCAAAGTCCCAGCTGTATGACCATAAAATGCCCCTTGGTTTCTTAGTCAGATCCACCTCTAGCTTGTGATCTCCGGTTTCAAACAGCAAGATGGCAGTGAGGAAAAGGCTGAGCTTGAGGCTTACAACGGAACTTATCATGGTGGGTATGTCCACCTTTCATATGCAGTCTATTGACTGAATGAAAATGACTTCAACAAATGAACAAATGAGTGAATATAATGTGGGACTTGACTGGAAGTTGAGATATGCCAGAGATGAAGGAGTAGCCCAGTTGCTTAGAGAAGTGAGCGCGTTCAGCAAAGGAAGAGAACTTTGTTCTACTGGAATAAAATGGAAAATACGTTTTAAGTGTTGCTTGGCAAAACTTCAAGGTGAAATCCTTCATTTTTAATCAGCTGCTATATCCATTGCAGAGGCTTCATCTGTAAGGTGTTGATCATGTCAGAAAGGTTAGGTAAAATCAAGACTACAGATGTAATATTTAGATGATAAAATCTAAATGCATATGCACAAATGTCTTTAAGTTTTGAAACCAGGAGTAAGTTTGATTGAAGGTTGATGAGCTGCTAAATGTTTGCCCAAGTGAAATACAGAAGACATTTTTTCCAGTCTAAGAACAACTTCTGTTGCTGTAGGGAGAATAGGGAAACAAAAACCTAAACTTGACCCTGCAGAGCCAAAAATTGCCTGTCTGCTGTGAAACATCCACCAAGTAAGACTAAGACAAAGGTAAAGAAAGATCAAACGCACTGGAAAACTTGGAAAGTCTTAATGAATCCACTGGGTACTGGCCCTCAGTCTTGGGGAGACCTTAAAAAGAGACAGCTGGGGGGAAATGGTGAAACTAAGCAGAGAAGGGACAGGAGATAAGAGGCTAAAGAGGATCAGGGAACTGCTGGCTTGGCACTCTCTTTCGCAAAGTTTTTGGTGTTGAGGGAAGGCTGTATCACGGAGTTAGAGGGGGAGAAAAATGAATATAAAGATGAAGAAAGAGAGGAAATAGGCAGGGGGGGATAAAAAAAATGCAGAGGTATAGACATCCCTTCTACAGAACAGCTGTACCCCTCTCCACATTTAACCCTCTTTCCACATCCTCAACTTCCCTCTTTCATGCTTGCTTCTTTCCCATCTGCTTCCTGTCCGGTGGGACCTCAGTGCCTTTCACAGTTCCTTTTAGATCCACAAGTCTGAGCGCTGACTTGATTTATTGATGCAGTGTGTGATTCTAACAACCTGAGACAAGGAGGCTGACAGCAAGGAAACTTTTGGTTGTTACTCCTGCTGCGAGGCCTGTTGGAGGACACATCTGTCTCTGCTCATCTTTTTCTCTCAATCTCTAAAGATTGTGTCTTCAATGGGGGAAAAGGGCCTTTCAGCCTAAACATCCCAAGCAGAACAAAAGTTCCACCTTGCTCCTCTTGTCTTTGTTTTTGCTGCTGCTTTGCGTGCATTGTAACCAGTTTTTGCCTCTCATGAATTCATCCTTTTTACACTGGAGACACTTCAACTTGACGATCTGGGTCACAGAGATAAACTGCAGAACATGGCAAACAGAAATGTTAGCTGCTACTTCACCCTTATTTGTTTGAGTCAAAGAACGGGTGTGTCCCTTGAGAAAAAGGTTAAAATGGTGAAATATGAATTTTTCATGAAGAAACATCAGAGATTTAGAGAAAATGCCTGTTAAGATTATTCTTTCTGCAGAGTTATTGTTCTAAGCTTCTCTTTTCACGTTATTTCTTAAACGCTATGTGTGACAAAACAATCTCAGCTCAAAGGCCCATTTACTATAATTTCTGAAGCTTTTGACAATGTGCCACAGTTTTCACTCAGTTAGTAGAAGTGACTCAGGTTTCACCTGAGCTTTGATTATGTGATCACGGGTTGTATATGGGTGGGAGACTCTAACCCCTAAAATGGCCTCATTGAGCTTCTGAAAGCATCCACTGATTCCTTTTTTTAATGCTGCACACTTGCTTAAAATATCAGTAAATGGCATCTTTTTAATGTATTTGCTGTGTGTAGTAGAATATTGACCTATCTTTTATTTAATATCTTATATGGTAAATATGCTTTTGGGGGGCTTTATCTTACCATTATGAAATAAAGGATGGATGCACAATATTGTAGCTATAGACTAATGACACCAGTCAGCCTTTAGACCGGCTGCCTATAAGCCTCACTTTCACTGATCATTTCTCTCTGCAATCAGGTATGAAATCTCCCAGGAAAATCAAGGTTCAGTTGCACAACCAGTAGAAATCACCAGATCAGCAACTAACAAAACCTGCCTACATGTTAAGTCAATAAATTGTGTGTTTTAAAACAGACACAATCCACTGTGATGGCAGCAGGGAGTTGAGGGGGTTGTCTATTGCCTCTTTAGTGCTATAATTCAACATCTGTGAGATGTTTCTTGCATCTGCACAGTAAATACAGTATGAATATAGTGCTGGCAAGTGGTTAGCTTAGCATACTGAAACTGGAGAAAGAGCTGCCCTGACACTATCCAAAGAATCTTCTAAATCAAATTTGCCTATAAGCAACTGTAAAACTCTCCATATGCTGTCTTATTTGTTTAATCAGTATAAATGCCAAGCCCTGCTTATCATTTTCAGTGGTATTAGTTTTGGCCAGATGCTGTACTTTCTTGGAGTCTCCTCTGCTTGTGAACTTTAGAAGGTTATTCATTTGCACAAATTAAAAGAGTGACAAATAATTTGTTACTAGGTTAGCATTAGAGATCCTGGTAGGTGGATGCTACACTTTTGGACAGAGGCAGGCTAAAGGTTTTGCCTTATTCCCAGTTTTTAGGCTAAGTTAAACTAACTGCCTCTCAGCTCTGGCTCCACATGTAATGCACAAACATGAGAGTGATATTGATCTTCTGGTCTAACTCTCTGTGAGAAGGCTCCTATCTCGAAATGTCAGACTATTTGTAACAGCTCACAACAGGGAAGATCCCAAATGCAGGAAACCAGGGGCAGCATAAAATCCAAAATTCAAATATTTTTTGCCAAGTTGATTTCATATACAGATGGTCACTTGGCATAACAAAAGATACAGAAGTTGTAATGGGCAAAAAACAGGAACAGACAAACATCCCAAGTAATAAATCAAAGAAATAGGGAGAATGTCACACAGAAGGAAGTAAATTTGGAAATTGCTTGATAGCTTGATGATGGAGCGGAACAGGACAATCTGGCAACTAATTACTGGAGAGCTAGGGATATGTACGTTGGGGAGATTGATTGGATTAGTAACAAGTGGTGCACAAAATTGGCGGGAAAAATACAGGGAGAAAGTAAAACAAACGAGGAATGCATGCCAGTGAGTGACTTCAAAATAAAACAGGAAATGACAGAAACACTGAACACTGTTCATTTAAAGCTGCAGTTTCAATTTCTTTGTTATCATACTGAACTCAGTAAACTTGTCAGTATAATTTACCATCACATAAGATGTACAAAAATGACATGTAGAATACAAAATAATTATCTCTTCCTTTCTCTTCTTTTTCACTCCTCTCAGTTCATCCCAAGAAGAAGAATAGGCAGACGTGTGTCAGGAAAAGCCTGATCTGCGCCTTTGCGATGGCTTTCATCATCAGTGTCATGCTTATCGCAGCCAATCAGATGCTGCGAAATGGCATGGAGTAACCAATTGCACTGTGAGCATGGGGAGTGGACAGAACAGCCATGACCTCACATCTTGTCTTTGCAGCCAAAGCTGGACCAGCCACAACCCAAGCACTTCTCTAAACAATCAGTAAAGTTTTGGTTTTTTGGTTTGTTTTTTTAAGTTTAATTTGAACTGACCTTACAAAGGCAGACAATGTGAGTAAAATGAAAAGAGTTGTATTGACGATGTCACCCCATAGAGTTACTGGATTTACTGATCATAAGGAACCTGAACTGCAAAAGAATTCTGTTTTTATATAAAACGTTGAAATGAAGAGAGGGTATTATTTTGCTGTTTTTCGAGACCAAGACCACCCTTTAAACTTGATTTTCTAATTACCGAAAATGTGTATCAGGTGCTTTAAGCCATTCCTAATTTCCAAAACAAATAATGGTTATTATGGACAACTGCATAGTTACCCTCCAGAAGTTGCATTGACTGTGAAACGAGTGAATGTGGGCACTGAATGTTGGGCACAGTGTTTGAATGCATAGTAAAATATATATATATATATACATATATATATTAGGTGAAAACACTTTTTGTGAAACATTTACATCCTCGGCTTGGGTCACATAAAATCTATGTGTATCTACAAGAAGCACAACTCAACACTCACTTACAAACCACTCAAGAATCATTGCTATCCCACTATCAGTGCTCTTTAGTACTGCTTGCTTGATTGATTGATTGGTCTAGTAATGTTTGTGTGCTGTGTGAAAAACAGTGTTGTCCACAAGTAAGCTCCGGCTGTCTGAGAGGTGTAAAAGACAACAGATATCAAAACAAATGAGGTGAAGACTGAAAATATTTACAATATGTTTAGGAATGTACTGGGATAAAATGTTTCACCTCAGCATCTCATTGTATAACTGCCCAGCTGTGGTAAACATAAACCATGCAAAAGCATGCCAGTATATACACTGCCATACCAAGCATTGCTCCAACTTGTTCCCCATGGATTTCACTGTATATATAATATTACTTAGCTTGTGTAATGTATTATTCCTCTCAACAGCAGAATGTATGAAAGATAGAAACTAGTGAGTTATATCAGGGATATACAGTAGAGCTGTGACATGCGGTCTAATACAGCTGTTTTCTTGGACAAGATTGCCGTCTAGTGGTGAAAATAAGAACTGCATATGAACGCCTGAACAGCCATGTTTACAATGTCTACAGGGGAAGAACACCGCCACTAAATTTGAGCTTTGATATGTGGTTTTGTATCAGTGTCACAAGGGCACTTTGGTCTGTATTGGTCACTATTTTTATTGGCAAAACCATGGATATTTCTTTCCACATGCCAGACTGTCGCAGCAGTTGTTCAGGATTGGATGGAAAACTGAAGGTGACTTCTCTAGTACTTGTAGTAGTTTCTGGGGTCACTGGTGTGTTTTATGGTCCAGACTTAATAGCACTACATTTTTTTTACAAGGCTTACTGGGATGAAAAAGTTCAGCAAAGACCTTGTAGGAGATTACAATCATGCTCCTCTTCTTTCATAATGGAGACACCCGAGGCTGAACATCTCAATGACAGCACATATTAAATATGAGGATGAAGTTGTACTTTATGTAGATGTAGCTTTACATATGCTGGTGTTCATTACATGCCATAACAGCAGTGTATGTGGACTGCACTGTGCTCTCCTTGGATATTATTGTAGGCTGGTTTGTTCCCATTTAGACATTGGAGCAATTTCATTTGTTTTCTAGCCCTTTGGCAGGGTGGATGAAAACAAAACTAGATATTTCAGTCAAACTAATGTGCAACCACATGTCCAGGTTAGACAAAATATAAAGAAGGCAAGAGGGGAGAGGGCTCTCTTTAAAAAAAACAAAAACAAAATAGCTTTGTAAGATCACAGCAAAAATGTATAATACTGTAAATCAGTATGCATGTTGTTGTTTAGGTTTTCATGTCTTTGAAAGACAGGGAATCCAATTAATCTTTCTTTGTGGTGGCACAGCCTTGGTTTAAATGTAGGTATGTATGTACTACTGTCACATACTGTATTTGACTTTCCAATTTATACAGTAATAGCCATTTTTCTAGTTTCTACCAGCTATTAATCAAATCAGAGTGCGGAAGAGGGCATTTTCATAAATATGCAAATACAAGGTCACGTCACCATCATCTCTGTTTCACATCATCTAGGGTAGAGTCTGTAGGCCTCACTGTGGATGGTTAAACTTTATATTGAATTCAATATATTGTGTGTTTTATTCACATTAGGTTTTACTGGAATGTTCTCACTGCCTCCATTGTCCTGTATAAACTGCTGTATAATGTATGCTACACTTATCCTTGTAAGTCAGTTTGTCTTTGATATTGACATTTGACCAATGGAACATGTTTTCATCTTTGTCTATTAGCATCACGACCCTTTTGAAACCAGCATAGACCACTTTATCTTAACAATTCTCAAATAATTGTGCCATTCAGACATCCTTGCATGGCTGTGTAAGGGAAACAAGACCTTTTATCAACACTTTTGATGTTTACATTGTTATACTGTACATCTGTATCAGGACAGGATCAGTTCATGATTTTCATGTTTTTGAAAGTTGCGTTTGAGATTTGTTTTTACCAAAACATGTTTTTACCAGTTGTAGACTGTATAAAGATAAATCCTAACACAGATATGTAAAACAACCTTGGCATGCTGCTTAGAAAAGGAGAAAGAAAACAGCAATAGTTACCAACTGAATGGATATCTAAAAATGCAAATAACAAGTTTAATCTGTTTAATCTAAAAAAATATATATATATCCATATATGTTTATGCAATAAAATCTTTTTTTGATAGAAAAATTAGCAACTGTGGTTTATTTTGAAATGTTTGTGCCAGGGACTTCTAAAATGATTCAGATTCAAACAACATAAAATAACAAAGAAAGGCAAAACATTCTCAAATTAGCCACTTATACAGTATTACCGTCGTGTGAAAAAGAAAGTACACCCTCTTTCAGTGCTAAGGTTTTACGTATCAGGATAAAATAAACATTAATCTGGTCCTTACCAAGATTATTATAGTTAACTAAAACTACACTAAAAACATTTTAGTTAAATAAAAATAAAAGCTAGTTTAAAAAAAAAAAACTAAACTAAAGCTAAACATTTTCAAACAATAAAAACTAAACTGAAACGATCAAACCCACTCTGGAAACTAACTGAAGCTAAACTGAACTGAAAACAAAAAGTCAAAACAAAATGAAAATAAAAACTAATTAGAAAATACAAAACTATAACAACTCTGGTCCTTACCAGGTTCTAAAATTAGGTTAACATAACCTCAGACAAACAACAATACATATTACACCGTATCATTATTTATTTAACAAAGCAGTGTGTGAAAAACTAAGCGCACCCTTACTGCTTCTATAGGAATTAAGAGGGTAAGTAGCAGCCAGGTGCCTGTAATCAAATGCACTTCATTAACTGATCATCAGCAAATGTGACCACCTCTATGAAAGCAAATATTTTGGCAGTTTGCTAGTCTAGAGCATTCAGGGGTGTGTTAACACAATGCCAAGGTGGAAAGACATCAGCATCAGATCTTAGAGAAGTAACTGTTGCTGCCCATCGGTCTGGGAAGGGTTACAAGGCCGTTTCCAAACTATTTGTCCATCATTCTACTGTGAGAAAGATTATTCACAAGTGGAAAACATTTGTTAATCTTCCCAGGACTGGATGTCACCCCGAATTCACCCCAAGGTCAGACTGTGCAATGCTCAGAGCAAATGCAAATAAATCAAGAGCTACATCTCAGACAGTACAATTCATGACAGTACAATTGGAAGTTTTGCCAGGAGAAAGCCTCTTCTCTCTAAAAAGAACATGGCAGCATGGCTTAGGTTTGTAAAGTTGCATCTGAACAAACCACAAGACTTCTGGAACAATGTCCTTTGGGCAGACGAGACCAAAGATGTTTGGTCATAATGCACGTTTGGTGAAAACCAAACGCAGCATATCAACACAAACACTTCATACCAACTATCAGGCACAGTGGTGGAGGAGTGATAATTTGGGCTTGTTTTGCAGCCACAGGACCCGGGCACCTTGCAGTCATTGAATGGATCATGAACTCCTCTGTATACCAAAGTATTTTAGAATCAAATGTGAGGTCATGTGTCTAACAGCTAAAGCTTGGCTGAAACTGGGTCATGCAACAGGACAATGATCCCAAACACAGCAACAAATCTACAACAGACTGGCTGAAAAAGAAAAGAATCAAGGTGTTGCATAGGCCCAAAGTCCAGACCTCAACCTGATTGAAATGCTGTGGTCGAACCTTAAGACATAAACAAATGCCTGCAAACCTCAACTGAACTGAACCTGAACTGAAGCAATGCTTTAAAGAACAGTGGGCAAAAATTCCCTCACAATGATGTGAGAGACTGCTTATTGCTGCCAAAGGTGGTTCTACAAGCTATTGAATCATGGTGTGTACTTAGTTTTTCACACACTGCTTCTGCATTTTGCCATTTTTAGTTTTTGTTAAATAAATAATGACATGGTGTAATATTTCATGTGTTGTTGTTCATCTGAGGTTGTATTTACCTAATCATAAGACCTGGTAAGGACTAGATTTTTTTTTATTATAATACATAAAACCTTAGAATTGAAAGAGGGTGTACTTTCTGTTTTGCATGACTGTACATATAACTTTTTGGCTCAAAATAAGCTTGCAAACGGGAGTGTTTTCACCTAGTGTTAATAATTTAAAGCTCAGGTTGTTGCTTTGTCACTTGCTATCATTGTTGCAGTGCCATTTTTAAATATCAAGCTTAAAAATAGAATGTTGACACAGCAGGGTTGGCACCGAGCTCCTCTCATTCCCCACAGAAAGCTCACTCTGAAATCACCTGCAGACAGACCATACATATCGTGTACAAACACAAATGCTCTGAGTGAATTAATCTTAGTGGGTGTTACAGACAAACTTTGAGAACTGCATTTTAAAACTCAATTTTGTGTGATGCAGTCTGTTATGTCTAGAGGTGAATTAACACGTTTGTCAGCTTGTGTCAGACAGAGGGTTCCTGTAGAGCAGTGCTGGCATTAACGCTAACTCTAAATCATGATAATTAAGGAGCATAGGTCAAACACAAGTGAGAATAGCCTCGTAGCAGATGCACCCAAACCCCATTAACCGCCAGATAATGAACCAAAGATGTCATTAGGTGGACAAACAAGGCATTATGTTTAGTGTAATGGTCCAGATAGATATTAACAGCCTGGCTTACTTGCAAATCCTTCAGTCTATCACAGAGGGTGAAATAAAGGGGTCAGACTTTAAAAGGTGATTTCAATTTGCTTTAAGAGAAAATGTAGGAAATGGAACAAAGAAGTCATTCTGACAATGGTTTGCATAAAAAAAAAAACTCTTTAATATGAGGTATTCACTGCAGATTTGTTGTTCTTTTGAACCTCTATAACATATATGCATGCACAGACAGCATGAATGTAAAACACCGTACTTTCTCCCTGCACTTGTCTGAACAAAGACAATAAACAGCATTCAGTGCATGAAAGGGGACCCATTATTCTTTTCCTAATTTTCTGTCATATACATACTTTTATATAATAGTGGATGCTGCTCATATTAAATGCAGCCAAAGTTTAAAATTATGAGGACAGCATATGTGCAAGTAATCCCTGTAAGCCAGAAGCCCAAACTTCAGATTGCCCCAAATACTCTGTTTTGCACAGTTTTTAGTATCCTTTATATGATTATCTAAGGCACACACCTCAGGTAGTAAGCACAGAATGCCACCCACCTGTTGTTCAGACCTTCTGTTTGCGAGAGGCAGCCATTCAGAAGAAAGTTGGCTCAAAGGGAGGGAGAAGGGAGCTACTGTTTCAGACAGTGGTTGCACTGCACCAAGGCCGAGGGTAACGTAAATAAGGATTATTTTGAACTGTGAATCATGCAAAGCTACTCTATTAAATTCCAAGAATAGAAATATGGCATTTAGGTCCCCTTTAAAAGAAACCTGCACAGAAAAAACTGCTTATTTTCTCATGTCTCATCAGTGCGGGATAATTCATATGTAACTCCAACTTAAAGAAAAAAAACTGAATTTTCTATAGTAATACTGCTTAGCTGTTGTTTGTGTAGAACATGGTATACAGATACCATAAAACACAATAAAACCCCCAAGCTTCTAAAAGTTTAAAAGGCTCCACTATGTAAACACTCATGACATTTTAAAAAAGGACAAAGGCACAACTGTAACAAATGTCTTTTTAGTCCAACTAAACACAGGATGACTTAAATCTACTAATGTGCAAAACCTGCACTGCCTTCTGTGTTGTAGTGTGACAATAAATAACAGCTAAGAGGACAACTTCTTGTTCTTGTTCATAAACTGTAAAAAACATTACTGTTAGTATACAGTAAAACAGTATGTTCAATACTCAATCTCTTGTACCTTTTAAGGCAAATTATAATGCCAGTTGCAGACTGAGTCCAAGTGTAGCTGCTGGATCTATGAGAGTTTCTGGTACTGTTTCCATGTTGAATGTCCAAAGATTCTTTAGGGGAAGGAAAGGGACTGCTGGTACAGATATAATTAGAGACAGAGGTAGGCAGAGAGGAAAATAGGAAAAGACAGAAGCAGAGGAAGAAAAGTGAAGTTCAGAACTCTGTGTGTGAGTGACTATAGTCTCGACTGCCTGCTGGGCTCTCACTGGGCTTCATGAAGATACCCTCCATGGCTTTCCACAGACTGTGCTGGCTGGGGCTTGACATGGCATGAACTTCTGTCTGACCATGGATCGGCCGTCCATACTGCTCCCCTGTCACAGACAGCAGTGCATCAGTGGCCCTGTGACGGAAGCGGACGGCCTCCTCCCGTTTCCATACGGATCCCCCACACTGAACTGTCCACTCATCGAGGTGGTCCCCTTCTCCTTCCTCGCCAAAGGCACTCACCTCCTGTAAAAAATGAGAAAGAGATCAGAGGACTGGTGGAGATGGAATAAAGGAGAGGATGACGTACTTTCTTTCTTGGAAGCTTTTTGGTTCCCTTCTGCAATCCTTTAACGTTTCAGACAGAAATCACACCCATTTCTGTTTTTACACATGCACTGCAGCCTGAACTTTACTAGATGTTACTGAGCTAAGCTGTATGTGAGAACCAAAATGTCCAGATCAGTCAGATCAGGCAACAGTCTTTAATCTGGCAGCTCCCTAGTACAAAGTCTGTACAATGTTAGACTGCGCCCACGTGAGTAACTATCTTCACAATTTGCAGCCAGCAAGTGGTCATCATGTGCCCTGCTTCTTGCCTCCTGCACACACTGAAGGTGCCACCTCTTGCCTAAACCAAACAGAGCTGCTAAATTACAAGTTTATAAAAACACATTTTTCTGCAGGATATACCCAGGAAACTATATGGCCCCACCCTTGTGGCCTAAAAGGCTCATTTCCCTTCAAATCCAAATGAGAACAAAGAGGATCATGTAAGTTGAGGATGGACTGTTTAATCTTCATTTGTTATTCTGTCTGATTAATATTTCTCAGAAGAATGGTTCATGAATGCTTGAACATCTTTTAATTGTGTTACACATGGTTTAGTGTTAACACATTTGCCTTACATGTGAAAGATCCCTGATTTGAGACCGGGAGGAGACACAAACCCAGCCTCTGGTGGTCACAAGCTAGTGTACTCCTAGTGCTGGTCCCAAGACCACATAAATGGGAGTGTTGTGTCAGCAAGGGTATCTGCCACAAAAATCTGTGCCAAATCAAACATGGTGACCCCATGGGAAATTAGGGAACAGCTGAAAGTACCTTCTATTAATACTTGAAGACAATGAAAATACCAAGGTGGTGGATAGCTCAATGATGTAAGTCATTAAGACTTAAATAATATTCAATTGTTTCCACAATTTTTAGCACTGATATTTTAATAGGATTTGTAAAAATCTTTTCCATGTATTAGCCCTGTGACGGACTGGTGACCTGTCCAGGGTATATCCTGCCTCTCACCCTATGATCGTTTCAGCCACCCTCTGACTCTGTTTGATAAGTGGTTAAGAAGATAGATGGATGGATGCTTAAATGCACACCACATCAGATATTCTGAGGTCCTGCTTAACCAGCTTCAGTGTAGTTTTTCAGGAGTATTTCCTGTAGTGAGAATAACGTAGACCATGCTATGTCTTCTTGTCTGCTACATCTAAAATGTCAGTGACACAGGGAACCCCCTGGCAATCCAAAATCCTTGTGACCTCCAACAACCACTATATGATTGAAATTTGAATTTCCATTTGATAGCGGTTGCTGTCGGGGAATACACATTTTTCCCTAGCAACCTGTGGTTGCCACTGGGTTGCCGAACAGTCTGTCAGTGTAAGGGCAGCGTTGGACACTGTCTGAATCCAATTTACAGGTCACGTCTGGATTTTGCATGTGAAAGAAAGTGATATTTTTGTCCTTTTCAGTTTTCCTGCTGCTCAAATGGAGCTGTTGGTTGAGCTAAACATCTGCACAAAAGGAAAAAAATTTCACAGATCTAAATATTTATCGATCTAAATAACACAACACTTTAAACAAATAACATGTTGTCTGTGGTTTCTTGTCTATTCACCAAAAGTACAGTGAAATACACCCCATTGGACTCCACTGAATGGTGCACTTGTACCACTCATACTAATGTAATGGACTTCTTGAGTGGATGAAAGATCCTGACAGTATACATCGATCAGGCATAACATTATGACCACCTGTCTAATATTGTGTGGGTCCCCCTTTTGCTGACCACACGCAACAAACTGTGATGCACTGTGTATTCTGACACCTTTCTATCAGAACCAGCTTTAACTCCTTCGGCAATCTGAGCTACAGTAGCTCGTCTGTTGGATCGGACCACACAGGCCAGCCTTCGCTCCCCATGTGCATCAGTGAGTCTTGGCTGCCCGTGATCCTGTCGCCGGTTCACCACTGTTCCTTCCTTGGACCACTTTTGATTGAAACTGACCACTGCAGACTGGGAACACCCCACAAGAGCTGCAGTTTTAGAGATGCTCTGACCCAGTCGTCTAGCCATCACGATTTGGCCCTTGTCAAACTCGCTCGAATCCTTAAGCTTGCCCATTTTTCCTGCTTCTAACACATCAACTTTGAGGACAAAATGTTCACTTGCTCCCTAATATATCCCACCCACTAACAGGTGCCATGATGAAGATACTCAGTGTTATTCGCTTGACCTGTCAGTGGTCATAATGTTATGCCTGATCGGTGTACAGGATATATTACACAGTTATGGTGGTCTATTTTTATAAAATATTTTAGTGTCATAGTAATTTCCCATTGACTTAGTGATAAAAGCTGTGACTTTGTACATATCTTGAAAATTTACGAGCTTACAGATTTAATAAAGGACCAGGATTGTTTATTCTTGGCCAACTGACTGGTTTAATCTGTCAATCAGGATTTTGATCTGGATTAATCAGTCTTGTATATCACAAAGCAGACCTTTCCACTGATTTTGACGTTACTCAAAATCATCTAATACACCCAGAGACACTATAGGAAGAGTTACACAAGTATAGATGTAAACTGAAATGTCCGACAGTTGACAAAATTTCTGTTTTCCAAAGGTACACATCTTCCAACCCTCTGACACTTTGGGTAGACAGCGTTCTCACACTTTCTCAGGATTTTTGCTGACCCGCGGCTGTTTTCCCAGAGAGTTTGTTAAGTATAAAGCTGCTGTCAACTCAGGTCCACCTCAAAATTTTGGTTTAGTTTTGAATAAAAGTGAAAGGCATCCTCTTTTTATATGTACACAGACTACATATTGGTAAATGTTACTGCTGTTTATCTCTTCTGTGTCTTAAACTTGGCTGGGTTTTAGTGAATTTGGGACATTTCACGGCATTCTCATAATCAGCTTTTTTGAATTAGGCCAAAAAAAAACATTTAAGCCCATCTTCTACACACTGACATCCTTTCCCAATCTTTGCAAAGAGCTATGTGGATAATCCTACACATAACACGAAAGCCATCATCTTTTCTCTTGTACTTCTCATACCACCCACCTGGTTTGATGAC
The DNA here is from genome assembly GCA_015106735.1 of Paratilapia polleni. Lineage (NCBI taxonomy): Eukaryota > Metazoa > Chordata > Actinopteri > Cichliformes > Cichlidae > Paratilapia > Paratilapia polleni. The sequence continues at coordinate 13,351 of VUQI01028834.1, read as the reverse complement.
AGCGGGGAGGCGAAGTAGTGGCTGTGCAGGTTACGGCCTGTATTGACATGAGTGAGGCGAATCGTCTGCCCACACTTAACTGGGGTACCCCGATAGCACAAGGCATCACTGGTCCCACGAACACTCCAGTAGCTGTTGCTGTCTTCTACTGCAGAAACCCCTGTTACAGACTGCTGTCCGCTACCTGTCTCAGACACACAGTCAGCAGAAGCCTGTTAGAGATATTAAAGGTGAACAAACAGAACTTTGGATAAAACAAAAAGCTAATTTCATCCAGTATGGAAGATTAAAATTCTAGGACAACCCTCTTTATGATTTATGACTGCTAAATCTGTGCACTGGATGAAGGTCCCAAGACCACATGCTGGCAAACAGCAGTTCCAAATTGCTGTATTGATAGCAGTATATCATGTCGTTTCCTTTTGTGATACATTATCAATACACCGGTGCTAAATACTGATTACTGATATTCATATTAAAACATGAAGGAGCTCTAGTTGAGAGCAGGTAGAAAAGAGCCTGGAGAGGAGGAGGTATGCACTGGAGAAAAGAGGAATGAAAGTCAATAGAAGCAAGACAGGATACATGCGTGTGAATGAGAGGAAATCAGGGGTAATGGCGAAGATGTAAGGAGTAGAGGCAGTGAAGGTGGATGAGTTTAATTATCTGGGGTCAACCATCCAAAGTAACAGAGAGTGCACAGGAGAGGTGAAGAAGAGAGTGCAGGCAGGGTGGAGTGGGTGGAGACGAGTGTCACGGGTGATTTGTGACAGAAGGATAGCAGCAAGAGTGAAAGGAAAGGTTTACAAGATGGTAGTGAGAGATAGTGGATATACTGGACAAAGGATGTTGAAGATGGAGCTGCCAGGCAGGAGGAAAAGAGGAAGACCACAGAGAAGGTTCATGTATGTTGTGAAGGAGGACATGCAGAGGGTTGGTTTGACAGAAGAGGATGCTAGGGGTAGGGTGGGATGGAAGCACATGATACGCTGTGGTGACCCCTAATGGGAACAGCATTATAATAATAATAATAAGAAGAAGAAAAGAAGATGATGATGAAGAAAAGAAGAAGCTCTAAACAAACTCTGTGGCCAGTTTAACTGACAGTGATGCTACTTTACGACTCCTCATAGAGGTACTTAAGGAAGAGTAAGTTGTGAAGAGAAGTTAACTTGCAGAGAAATAGAAGCTTGTGGGCATTGTTGGAAAGCACACCAGAATTTCTCGAAGTGAGGCATCATTAAAATTGAATAAAAACGAGAATACACAAACACTGACACCCCAATGCAGTGAGCAGATGCACAATTCCTGTTTTTTCATATGCATGTATCCTAAATCTTGTTTTGCGATGCATCGAGTATGGTATCATGATACCATCCATTTTTAGGGGAAACATATCGTAATAGTCTCGTATTGTACGTTATTCTGTAAGTCAGACGCGTAATCAGAGTCCACCTTCATAGAGTTGTTATAATTCCTAGCTAACAGAAATGCTGTTGCTGACTTGCACTTGCACAGATTTAATACCAGTTCTTGCTCTGTTAACCAGTACAAATGCTTGGAAACAATGTTTTTGCTACTGACTTAAATGGGCTGTATTTTGTGTTGGAGGTGTGATTTCACTTATCTTTCCTGTCTTTACATCAAAGACAACAACAGAAACAGTCTTAACTGTGTTATGACTGTGGTTGTGTAGATGTGCGTGTCTTCTGTCAACTAAACTACAGCAAACTTAACAAGGAATAGTGATAAGTCCATTCACAACCCCTGCCAACCTACTGCATGTCTGATTTTAAGTTTGACTCTCGAGCAAACCTCGTAAATTGAGATGATCTCCTAGAAAGGGTCACATTTCACCATCTTTTGCATGTATGACTCGATTGCACACATAATGGAGTTAAGATGAACTGTAAGGCAAACTCACACTGGCGCCTTTAACTCATTTCGTATTTTTATCCGACAGTTCAAATTTAGTTTTATAGGAGACTAACGGCAGTTAATGTTAGCTTAAAAACACTGTTTATGAATGCCCGATTAATGAGAGCGAACTTACCGGACCCGTAGCGTACGTCGTGAGAGTGTAGCCTCACGTTGTGCTTTATATTCAACAGTTTAATGACTGATCCGCATGTCACAAAGCTCAGCTCCGTGCCGACCGAGAGCCCAAAAACACAGGAAAACAACAAGAAGAGGGCCTGTAGAACGCGTGGCATACAATCACAATTTAAGTTACCCATTCCTTCTAAAAACCCAACCACAATCAGCAGTCGATGCCTCTCCGAGATTTGTATTTTTCGCTACGTCATTAAAATGGTCCACTACGCCAATGTGGGGTTCAGGGAACAGCGCCCCTAGCGACTCGGAACGGCAACTGCAAGATTTTACTGGGGGTTTTTTGTTTATTTTTTGGCTTATTTAGCATCTCTACGCAACACTTCAAGACAGACTTACACTAGGAAAATACCTCACCAATAGTAAAAGTTGTTATATGCTACAGTGTTATTTTAGTTGTTTCGTCTTGTGTAGAATCGAGGTAAACCAGCAGGGGGAATCACCCTGCTACGGAAGAGGTTGGAAGTTCCCTTGCTGCTTCCCGGAATTGTCATCACGCCGCTCGTTCTCGGCCATTTTTACAAGTGTAAGCTCCGAAAAATAAAATACAACACGACCCCATTTATTGTAAATATATTTGGAGTACACTACCTCTCTGAGGCGTGTAAGTCCATTTTTTTCCACCGTGGTCATCTGCGATTTCTTCATTGCGGCGTTTAGAGGTTGAAGACGTTAGTGCTAATGCTGGTGGCTGTTGTTTTCTTTCCAGCTAATGCCAGGCTAACGCATCTATATGCTAAAGCATTAACTAGCCAGCGTTAAACTGCGAAGTTGGTCTGGAGGCCTTGGTTAGTTTATGCAACGGTGAATTTACTTTAGTTAGACTAGCTCATTGTTGCCAAACGGTTCAAAGCAACAACGTGCCATCGTTGTACTTGCCGTAATGTTGGTCGCTAGCTAACATGCATTGCTAATATAGGTTTAGCCTTGATGGTTGCTAGCTTCCAGAGATAACAGCGTTAGCTATCATTACTATTAACAGTTCTCTCTAAAACTGTATTTTAGTAGGCGATCGGTTAGGCATTACTTGGAGTTTACGCCTGGATAACGTAATGTAGCGTTATATTTAAAGCAAGTATGTTGTTTACTTTGAATCTTCGTCAATGTTGTGTGTGCGCATTGCGACATCACTAGGTGAAGTCATTGTTAAAGCCCGCTTGTTAAATCTTGACTGCATTAGAGCAGTGTTAGAGAAGAAATCATTACAAGAGTTGACTGCAAACATAAACGTTAAGTAATGTTAAATTTTAGTCGTTGTTTGTCCACATTGTACGCATTATTTTTTCGTGATTATGCTCCCAAAGGGCATTGTTTTCAGGTGTAATTTCTCGCTTTTGTATGTGTGTACTCATAAAGTATTACTGTCAAGTAGTTATCAAGTTGATAACCTTATATGCAAATGTTATGCAGCCTGGTATGTTAACCTGGTAATGAACTGTTGCAACAAATTGATGAAGAGCATATGTGTAATACCACAGAGGTTATAAGAGAAGGCCTTTGGTAATATGTTGAGATGTGTAAATTAAGCTTTAAATAATTTAAGGCCACATTAAGGAACCATGATGTTAAGGGGAGATGTTTATATTACAGCACAATGTTTTACAATATCATGTAAAAAGTTTTTGTGTGATTGTTATATGTGTGAAAGTTTTGGGAGAACCCAATGATGCTTAATTGATGAAAGTTTAATAACAACATTTTACACTTTTTCCCAGGAACGGTAGTCATGTCGGACTTTATTGAGAGTGAGGCAGAAGAGTCAGAGGAAGAATTTGAGGAGAAGGACTTAAAGCCTAAGAAGAACCAGAGGTTTTTGGAGGAAGATGGTAAGATTTGATTTCTTTAACTTCAAAAATGTGTGTTATAGTTGAAGTTGTATGGCATGTGGACCACTCATCTGTCATTTCTTAACAGATGAAGAAGAAGAGGATAACCCAGAAGACCAAGATGAGAAAGGGAATTTACGTGGCTTCATTGATGATGGAGAAGAGGTAGAAGAGGAGGAGGAAGAAGGAGGAGAAAAAAGTGGAAGTGGAGGGGGGAGTGATTCAGAAGAGGAAGTAAGGCATCGACGTAGAAAACGCAGTAAGTTTACCTGGTGTTTTTAAAGGGTTGTAGTCGTTCCACGGAATGGAAGCACTGATACCTCAGTGTGATGTCATATCACACATCATCAGTGAGTGGAACAGGGCGCTTGGTTATTTTAGACCTCAGTCACACAGGTCGAAAAAATGTGTATTCCCCAACCGGTTGGTGAGTGGTTGCTGGCTGTCGCTAGGTGAAATCGGTCAAAAAGAGGATGCTGCACCAAAAACCTCCTAGCTAGCTTAGCCGCGGTTGCCCGTAGTTTGCATGGAGGATGCCGACTTGCCTGTAAACACACACCAACTAACCACCAAGCAGTAGCGAAACTTGAAAAAGTGCAACACAAACTGGAAACGGAGAACATTCACCTTCAAAATAAAAGTTGAGCCTCAGCTGAAACCAACGCGTTTCAAAAGGCTCAGCTTTTGCTTTCAAGGCAAACTGTCTCTGTTTCTGGTTTTTGTTGCACTTCTCACAGATTCAGTACCGCCTGGGTAGTAGCTGGCAAGTGTTTGCTGACAAGTTGACACCTTCCATCCAAACCATGGGCGACCACGGCAATCTGCTAGTGACCAAAGCAATCACAAGGAGGTTTTCTGTGCAGCACCGTATACCTCTTTACGAACAATATCACCTAGCGACTGCCAGCAACTACTCGCCAACAGGTCAGGAAATACACATTTTTCCCTAGCGACTGGTGGTTGTCAGAGTCTTTTAGTCTTGCGTTACTGGGACTTTAGCAATTGTTTTCACAGTGACTGCCAGCAACCACTTGAAACCGGTCGGGAAATACTTATTTTTCAGTAGCAACCGGTGGTTTCCAGGTAGCCAGCCAGTCTCTAGGCCTGTGTGACTGGGGCCTTATCTAACTAAAGACCTTCTATGAACAAGTCTTGCAAATCGTTAGCCATCTTGGTAACCACTCCAGACAGTTAATTGAAGTCCTTATTTAATTCATGGAAAGAGAACCATAACTTTAACATCACTGGTCTCCCTGACAGAAAAACTGCGTATATAGAATCACCAGTCAAATCTGTTTAAAAATGCTTTAAAAACTTTGGTAACTTTGCCCACCACAGCTTTCAAAAAAACTTTTTTTTTTTTTTTACAGTTAAGGCAAGAAAAGTGAATAGATTTGCCTACATGTTTCCTACGATAACGAGTAGATATTCCTGCCACCACACAGTTGAAACTGCTTTGACCCTTTATTGTGAGCATGCAACAGTGCATCATAACAATTGTCTCAAATGTTTCCCGGTTTGGCTGATGATTTCCTCTTTGGCAGCAGGGGTAGGGCCACCGCCATTGACGCTATGCAGTATCTCTCTCATAATTTCTCTCGTATAACATGGCTTCTTAAAAATATATATTTTTTCATAATCCTTTCTTCTCTCAGGCTGTAACATAGTCTGTAAAAAACATATTACTTGATTCGGTAGCACTTTATAATACAACCTGTGACTAAGGGTGTAATTCACCTAGAATTAAATCAAATTTTTATGTATTTTAACTGAAATTATGATGTTATTATGTTTATCTACAAATACTTAGTGGCAGATACTCTAGAATAAGGGGGTAATAATTCAAGTTTTTATAGAAGAGAAGAAATAATGATATTGTAAGTAACTTAAATAGTGTGTAACTTCAGGTATTTTACAGGAAAGAAGATATAATTATAATGTAAGTAATTTTAAGTACTGCATCCATAATTTTAAGTAGTGCGTAAGTTCAGGTATTTTACAGGAAAGGAGGCACAATTTATACTGTAAGAAATTTTAAGTAGTGCATAATTTCTGGGTATTGTAGCAGAAAAACAAAATTTCCACATCCTACACTGCAAATACGCTGTACTTTCAGGGGTATAGGCTGTGTTATGTAGTGGCTTAACCTTGCCTTTTAACATTTTTATTATGTGCTATATTGGTGGGTATTATGAATGCTCCACTCTTCAGTTGTCCTCTTATGTAATTGTAGATGATTTTCCATGCTCTGTACAAACTTGATTTATTACCCACTTATTCTAGTGTATCTACCACTAAGTATGTGTAGGTAAATATGTTTACATTGTAATTTCAGGTAAAACACATGGAAATTCCATTTAATTCTAGGGGAATTACACCCTTAGGTGCGGACCTTATTATGTGCTACCCTTGATTCATTGTGAGTCTCTTTGCTCAGCTGCTTGAGAAGTTGATAGGGCCCAGACCATCACATTTGCCTATATTAGGGTTTAGTGCAAGATGAAAGTAATACAGAAATGCCCAAATGAGGTTTATAATTTAGAAGAAGTGCCACCTTTACTTGGTTGAGTAGAAAGCATTTACAGATCTTCAGATATAAAATTTTGAAATGTGTTGTTGGCATAATATAATAGTTGGTCAGTTTGTAGTTAGTTGATAGTATTTGTTATAATGGTTTTAAGCACAGAAGCACTGAACAGACTGAATATCACACATTGATTTGTGTACTGTGGCAGAAATTTAAGGAATTTCCCATATCTGGGATAAATAAAGTATATCTTAAGTTAACTTAAAACTGACCTCAAAGTTGCATTTTTACAGATACCTCATTCTGTAGTATATTTCTAATGTAATACTGCTACTAAGGCAATAGTTCAAGTTTTATGACTGTAATTACATATTGTAGTTTTTAATTTAGTTTTCAGGGCCTTCCTTTTGTACCGGACTGTGTCAACAGTAGATTTTAAAGTGAGAGAAAATATATTTCTGAACAATGAGAGTCGAGCATAAACAGATTTCAGTCATCTGTTGGGCTGGTAAAACAACCTGTTTTGTCCTTCACTTTCAGCTCCATATGTTGTGGAGCCAGATGCTCCCACATGTTGGTTGCATTAACCTGGGCAGATGTTGTTTGATGTTAGCTCTCTGCTGGTGGGGTTTACAATCTTCGCATTTCTCATTATCAAAGAAAGTAAAGGTGATGAGTTATTTCCAGCTACTACGCAAGCTGATAAAATATATTTTGAGTCATTGTGATAAAAAGGGACCCAAATAAATGTATATGTTTTTCATTTTTTATATTTCCATCCTTGTATGTAGACACAAGAACAGGAACACTGTGGCAGCAACTCTTCAGGTTGTTTCCTCTGATTAAAACTTTTCACCTTTGCAGGTTATGACGACAGGCTGGATGATGACGATCTTGACCTAATTGAGGAAAACTTGGGTGTCAAAGTGAAAAGGAGGGTAAGAATTGCTTCACACCACTATTTTCTCTAAATAGTTCCTGTGAACAGTTTTACCTTTAGCCTGACATCTAACATTTTGAAGTCACTTTTGTACACTTTAAAGAGTTGACTCCACATGAACTGACCTGTCTGTCTCACAGAAGAAGAAATATGACCGTGTAAAAACACTGGACGATGATGAAGAAGATGATGACGAGAAGGACTTGATCGCAGATGAGATCTTTCATGGGGATGGTGAGGGCGAGCTGGAGGAAGGCGAGGCTGTTGATGAACCTCTCCACCACGCTGATGATGATGAAGAAGGCGAGGATGAGGAATCAGGTTGGCCACAAAGATTTTTTGATCTGTCTTTAAAAAAAAAAAAAGGACATGAAAATATAAGCATTTTAACACACTTTATGTGAAATAATCCTCTATAGAATTGGTTTGTTTGTAAATTTGTGCTTTTGTTCCACAGATATAGATGATTTCATTGTGGATGATGATGGCCAACCCATCACCAAAAAGAGAGGGAAGAAGTTCCCGGGATACACAGATGCGTGAGTGTTGGAGTTTCTGCAGAATATATTTTGGTGTTTTATTCCTCTTAAAATAATCAGTGCTGAGCAAGGCACTTTTCTACTGTTTCCTCTGCATTCAGTGATTTTTGGCTAAAGTGTGACTACAATCACACTTTAATGTAATCCATCAGTGCAAAATATAAAATCAGAAAACTATGGAAATGGAAAGCACTGAAGTCCCAACATCTGTCTGTCCTTCCACAGAGCCCTCCAGGAGGCTCAGGAGATATTTGGTGGCGACTTTGACTTTGCTGACTTTGACGCCGATGCTTATGACCAGGGTGAGGAGGAGGAAGAGGATCAAGATGAAGAGGGTTGGGACCGACCCAAGAAACAGACTAAGAGGAGGCACGGCAGGAAGAGCATTTTTGAAATCTACGAGCCCAGTGAGCTGGAAAGTAGTCACATGACTGACCAGGACAATGAAATCCGCTCTACAGACATGCCTGAGAGGTTCCAGGTGTGTTTTTGGGTTAATATATTGTAGATGTTCTTATTCTGTGTTAACCTGATACTGCTTTCCTGACTCTGCTGATTTTGTGTCTCGTAGTTGCGATCTATCCCTGTTAAACCTGCTGAAGATGATGAGCTGGAAGAGGAAGCAGAATGGATCTTCAGACATGGCTTTTCTACTCTCACAATCTCGATGCAGGTAGAGCCTTCTTTCTCCTGTGCCACACATACCCAGAAAACAAAGAACTTTTATTTTCATACATCATGCCTAGTTACAGTCCCGTTTTATGGGTCAGAATATTTTAAACACTTTCTATTCCCTTAACAGGAAAGCACAGATTATCTAGACAGAGGGACAACCACAAATTTCAGCAGGAAAGGCCCCAGCACAATTGCCAAGATTAAAGAGGCCCTCAACTTCATGAGGAATCAGCAGTTTGAGGTAGAGTGAGCTGTCCTTCATCTTTCCTTCATTCAACATCAGTCTTTGAACTATTAACAGCTTGTCAGTGTCTTTAATAGGAGGCAAAAATGTGACATTGTAAAGACTTCTTGTATGTTTTTTCCCCAGGTTCCATTTATAGCTTTCTACAGGAAAGAATATGTGGAACCAGAGCTAAATATCAATGACCTGTGGAAGGTGTGGCAGTGGGATGAAAAGGTATTACTGCTTTTTCAGATACGAAATGGACAGACTACAGACTAATCAGTCAATAGTGGCTTCTACACTTCATTCAGTCATTTGCTTCCATTATCTTAGTTTACAAAAATCACCTCTGGTTTCTTGACTTTGACATTTTCCTCTTCCACCCACCAGTGGACTCAGCTGAAGACCCGGAAGCAGAACCTGACCCGTCTGTTTCAGAAGATGCAGTCCTATCAGTTTGAGCAGATCTCTGCTGACCCTGACAAACCTTTGGCAGATGGCATCCGTCCTTTGGATACTGCTGACATGGAGAGGTATGTCTTCATAGCACTGGAATCCTAAGGCTCAAAATTGTTATCTCTGATATACTGTAATTTGTCCTCTGATAATCTGTTTTGTCTTTTTCTAAAGGCTAAAGGATGTACAGACTCTTGAAGAGCTGGGTGATGTGTACAATCACTTTTTGCTCTACTATGGACGAGACATCCCCAAGATGCAGAATGCTGCCAAAGCCAACAAGAAGAGGCTCAAGAAGATCAAAGAAGTGTCAGAGGATGGTGAGAGGAATGTGGTTCATTAAATAATCATGGATAGATTTGGCTGATTATTATTATTGTTATTATTATTATTATTTTAAATCCTTAATAGAACAACTTTGTGTTGTCCTTATTTCAACAATTTTCTACATGACTGCTTCTTTAGGTGAAGAGGAGGAATTAGAGGTAGAAGAAGAAGAAGAACAGAAAGGACCTGACCTCAAGTTGGCATCCCGTAGGGATATGTACAGCATCTGCCAGAGCGTTGGACTTGGTTAGTCTCCTTTTCTGCTTTGTAAAATGTAATCTCAGTGTCTAAGGATCATTACTATACTACCTCTTTTTTCTTTTCTTTCTCTCTGCAGACGGCTTGGCTAAAAAGTTTGGTTTAACTCCAGAGCAGTTTGGAGAAAATCTGAGAGACAGTTACCAGCGTCACGAGACAGAGCAGTTCCCTGCTGAGCCTGTAGAACTGGCCAAAGATTATGTTTGCAGTCAGTTCTCTACTCCAGAGGCAGTGCTGGAAGGAACTAGGTACATGGTAGCCATGCAGATCGCTCGGGAACCTCTGGTCAGGCATGTTCTCCGACAGACCTTTCAGGAGAGGGCCAAGGTCAACATCAAACCTACAAAGAAGGGCAAAAAGGTATGGATGCATTTATTTGCAGACAGTTGGTAGAAAAAACAAACAAGAACACAGGCATATACTCTTAAGGAGAATGTCCCTTTCTAAACCTGCCTTTCTTTCTCCCTGTAGGAGGTAGATGAGGCTCATTTTGCTTACTCTTTCAAGTATCTTAAGAACAAGCCTGTAAAAGAACTGAATGGGGATCAGTTCTTGAAGATGTGCCTTGCAGAGGATGAGGGGCTGCTTACCATTGATATCTGCATAGACCTTATAGGAGTCAAAGGGTAAGTAGAGTGACATTTTGGTGCATATGGATAAAAATCTTAAAGGATGTTGGCGTGCTGAGCTGCATACGCTGAAACGACCCAACTTCATAGTATATTGACAACTGCAGTTAACTGTTGGGTCTGAAATATTACACAGCCACTAAATACGAGGCAGTTTCCCCCTTGCTCTGTGACAGGAAGTTGTAAAAAACACTTTGGACAATAAGACAAATGACAGTCCCTGCGAACCAGTGCGGTACTTCAGTGTTTTGATCAGTTTATCAGTTTTGATCATTATTTTTAATTGGCTTAAAACCATTCTGCTGGAGCAGTGAGTAACCACATTCAACACGGGGGTTTGGATGTTAACCTGCAAGGAAAGCACATAGTCTATGTGTTAGTGCTGCTGGTACATGCACTGCTAACATTAGACCGACTTGGTAAATGAATCTAAAAGTGTGTGCAATGTTGCATGGTCCAAAGTCTCTGGCCCAACAGCATTTAAAATGCTATTTGTTTATTGAAGAATATTATTAATGGTATGAAATTGCTCCTAAATACACATATTTATTACAGAGTGTGTAACCATGTCTGTTAAAATGTGTTAAATTCTGACTTTTTTTTTCTTTTTTGTTTTAGACTTGATTATTAGTATCATTTTTTGTCATGTTTAATTGATTAGGACGTTAGTTGCCAGGGGCATCACTACTGTGCACTTACAGCAGTTCAGATTTATTTGACCAGCTGAGGCAAATCATAATAAAGCAAACATCCTGAGGTCTTATAATTCCTGTCAGTTTTGTAATTAATGAACATTGCTTGGCCTTTGGACATTTATCAAACACAGGCTCTGATGTGACTAACTATTGTCCCATTTTCAGCACCTGCTTAGAAACTTAGCTTGGATGTTGGAAGAAAGCGTAGCTAAGTAGGATAAGCCCCTTGAGTCTAATTTCTTGGATTTTAGGCTGTAGCTTGTTCTTTTTATCCACATCCTTGTCAGTAGAACAGGGGGCTTTTGAATTATTACTGGAATATTAAGACACTCTGTTCTGTGTCTGGGTTTCTTAATTTTCCCTGTGCTTCTCCTCAGGTATGCAGGGGACCAGACGTACTTTGATGAGATCAAACAGTTCTACTACAGGGATGAGTTCAGTCACCAGGTACAGGAGTGGAACAGGCAGCGAACCTCAGCCATAGAGAGAGCTCTCAATCAGTTCCTCTACCCTCAGATGGCCAAGGAGCTTAAGAGCAAACTGATCGCTGAGGCCAAGGAGAGCATTATCAGGGTAATTTGTCACCATATTTACTGTTCTTCCGTTTGTTGTATTGTTATATATCACTTTTTTGTACAGATAATCAAAATAGCAAACTCTTAGCAGCTAGACTGTATTGGTGAAATTTTAAACCCAAATAAATAAATAAATGCACTTGTGTTTATTTGTGCTTTTAACCTGAAAACTAATTATGAATTCTCCTCTTTTCCATTTATTATTGAAGTCCTGCTGTCGCCGGTTGTATAACTGGCTTAAGGTGGCTCCATACAGGCCAGATCAGCAGGTTGAGGAAGATGATGATCTGATGGATGAGAATCAGGGAAAAGGCATCCGGGTGCTTGGTGTAGCCTATGCACCCAGCAGGTGTGTAACCCCATAACACTTTTTTTTTTGTCAGCTATATCAGAAGCCTAGTTAGTAGTATCAACGAAGCACAGACTTTTAAATGCGGCAGATATGGATATGCAAAAGTAGTAACACTTTCTTGTATATAAACTTTACTCTGACAGAGATACACCAGTTTTCTGTGCTCTGATCAATGGGGAAGGAGAGGTGGTGGACTTCCTTCGTCTGCCCTACTTCATGAAAAGAAGGAATGCCTTTAGGGAGGATGAGAGAGAGAAGAAGGTACAAACAGAAAACACAACTATAGCACCTCTGCAATCAAGAGATGCTTCTTGTTTTATGTGTTGAAAGCAAGTTACTTAATAAATCTTTGTTTACTCTTTCATGTGTCTCATCAGGCCAATGACATTGAAAATCTCAAGAAGTTTCTGTCTAGCAAGAAACCTCATGTAGTAGCTGTTGCTGGAGAAAACCGGTAAATCGCTGATTTCCTCCTGTTTTTGCTGGGAAGCTACATGTAGACATTTTTAACAGCATTTAACAGCATTCATGTGGAGTTGAAATGTTAAAAACATGTACATATGTACAGAGATGCCCAAATGATAATGGAGGACATCAAGAGGACAATCAGCGAACTTGAGCAGGAGTCCTCTCTACCTGCTGTTGGGGTGGAACTTGTTGACAATGAGCTGGCCACACTGTACATGAACAGCAAGAAGTCCGAGGTACACATTTTTATCATCTCACCTACCATGGACTGACACAGACATCTCGATGGTTTCACTGTTTGTTAGTTAACCCCACAGCATGTTCAGGGGATCTAAGATGTGGCCCTGTGTTCACTTTCACTGCTTGTTTCTCCTGATTCTCCTGCTTTCTGTCCATGCAGGTTGATTTTAGGGATTATCCTCCGTTGCTGCGACAGGCTGTCTCGATAGCCAGGAAGATCCAGGATCCCCTGATGGAGTATGCTCAGGTCTGCAGCACAGATGAGGATATTCTTTGCCTCAAACTACACCCGCTGCAGGTGAGCGAGTGAAGACATGGATTTATCTTTTTTTTATTGCCAGGTATATATATATACAGCTCCGGAAAAAATTAAGAGACCACTCCAAAATTATCACTTTTTCTGATTTTGCTATTCATAGGTATATGTTTGAGTAAAATGAACATTTTTATTTTGTTCTATAAACTACTGACAACATAACTCCCAAATTCCAAATAAAAATATTTTC
>VUQI01028831.1:18464-35557 GCA_015106735.1 Paratilapia polleni | reverse complement strand
TTACTCAGAGGACACTTCTCTGGGGTGTGTGTGTGTGTGTGTGTGTGTGTGTGTGTGTGTGTGTGTGTGTGTGTGTGTGTGTGTGTGTGTCTGTGCATGAGAAGATGGTTGAGTAGATAGCAGTTTGCATGTACCAAGCCAGGCACAGTATAGAGGCAAGCTGCTGCAGACACATCACTACTGCAGACTGAAAACCACATTTTGAGTGCTGAAGTAATGCTGGTCTGCTATCCATTCATCCAAGCAAATTACAGGGCAGCCAGCTACTTCAGACAAAAAATGCCTTTAAGTCAGTTAGACACAGTAGCATCTATCAGTATAAACTTACAAAAAACAGACACCTTGGTGTTACAGTACCTCATAATACTATCAGCACTTTTATTCTCTTTAAGAAAGCACTTTGAATATTTCTGCATTTGCCAGTATGTCTGTATTGTACAATGTGATTCTTATATATACCGCACACTGAATATCAATAGATCAGTGAGCCATTTTTGTTGCTTTATTCATCAAATTATTAAGGGCTCTTAACACACTTACAGGTTAACAAATTTCAGGAGAATATTGAGTAGTCTTACCTTCTGCAATTCCAATTTTAATGTGTACTTTCAAAACTTTGCTTTTGGGTACTTCTACATTACACTAATTTCTTGTTTGTTTTTTGTATTTTTTCCACAACTGTCAATCTAGTCACTGGTGGTCACTCCTCAAAACTCCTCCTGAAACAATTCTTGGCAACCACTGTCATCAATAACTAGATACAAAAAAGCAGCACTATAACAAACAAGCATACACACCACAAGAAAAAAAAAAACCAAAACAAAACAGAGGCAACAGAATAAATTAGATATTAAAAGGGCAAAAAAGGGCCAAATTACACGTATTAAGGTCTTGCACTCAAATAGGGATAATACTTCATATTAAAACATCATTTTGAAATGGTTTTCATACAAATGACTAAATATGAGCCATATAGTCACAGTGGGATCCATCACTTCAACATTTGGTTTGACAAAGCTTGACGATATTTTGATGGGGAGACTAGGCGAAACGTTTCACCACAGCTCCTGCCAGGAAAGAATGGCACTTGTATATAAATGTCAGTGTATATAAATGATTATTACTTTCATCTGTTTTTTGTTTTTTTTTCTTTTCTTTTTTGTTGCTGTCAGGTACACACACACAAGAGCCAGTACCTCCTGTGTCTCCGGTCAAAAAAGGAATATTCTCACTTGAATACAAATTTCACTTTTTTTTTTTCTACATGTACAACTCATGAACTTGAAATTATTTCTATGCACATATCACATTTGATTTCAATGTACCTTCATTTGTATACACTGCAAACTACACGCTGCATGGCTCTCAACACACAAACAACATTTCACCAGACAACATACATATCAGAATCACTAAACAAATTGCCATCTAGCTGACATCAGGAGACAGGACATCTAAACAACCAGAGATATGTGTATATTACACACACAGACACGCATTCTTTCTCAGTCTAATGACCACTAGAGAGATAAATTAGAGTGACTATATACAAGCTTTATACTCTTAGGTTAGGCATTTTAACTCTTAGGTTAAAATGCAAAGAATTAGATAGTTCAAACCTCTGGAAAGTATACTTGGTACAAAATACTTTTGTTGCTTGAACCTGTGAGAGAAGAAATTCTTGACTTGTTATCAATGGGAAAATGGTACTAGCCTTTCTTTTTTAACTGCATAAATCGTATATTTTTCTCTTAGATTACATTGTACTGTGTTATAATTTTATGTTCCCACACTTTCTTCTGCACTTTTTGATGTTTCTCATTTATGTGTTTTTTTTTTAAAGTGTCAGGAGCATCCCATTGCTTCACCTATAGTTACTTAAAGTTAACACATATTTGGAAATGGTTCTTTATATGATGGCTTTTCCATTCATTAAAATATAGATTATTATATGAAAAAAGGTGTAATAAATACTCTTGCTTGTAAAATGATTAACAACCTAAACCTTTAATGTCCCTGCTGGCACTTTTACAGACTGGATCCTGTTATACTTTTGAATGACTGAATCTTGGACTGATAGTTTTCCAAAGAGTTGTTATTCCTCTGAACTCCAGAGCCTTAATGAAAGTGTAATGGAGGGCAATGATGACAGACATAAACTTCAGATTTAAACATCTATTATTTAGTCCAAAAGTGGCCCATAATTCTGAGGTGTGTTGGCACTAAACGCCCTTCGCGTCATGCTGAGCCAGGAGTCTGAGCGATGAGTTGCAGAAGCGCCAAGACTCGTCTCTGCAGAGGCAAGCAGGGCCTCATCTGTGACTGAGTGGGTGCTAGAACACCAAGCAGAGAAGTGTCGGGTCGCAGTAAAGGTTAACAAAATCAAGAAAGGGAATTTACGAGCATCCGTGCTTCACAAGCAATGTCGCCAGCAGCAAGGGAGGGAGTGTAAAAGACAAGGGTGGATGAGAGGATTAGAGAGTGTGAGGGCATGTGTGCAGATGTATGTGTGTTTGTGTGCACGGGCTAGTGGGATTTTTGCCTACTTTGAAAGCCATAAGTTTGGACAGAATTATGAGGGACCTTTACTCGGAGTGTGTGTTCATTTAACACATTGTTGGGCCTGGTGCCCTCTGTACACTGACCAAAAGCTGTAGGCCCAACAACATGCACCTTACCTTCAAACAAGTCTAAAGACTAAAGACTAAAGACTAATCTGTCATACTATTGTTCACATAAGCTAAAGTTTCTCCTGAAGACTGAATGATCACAGTCACCAACCACCATCTTAAAAAGGTCAAAACTCGAGTGTGTTAAGGAGCTCCTCCATACTCAACAACACCAAGAAAGATCAGAAACTGCAGGTTCTTTAACCTGCGGTATCTGCATGCCATGTATACTATATGTGTTAAAAAAAGTCTTGAATCAAATGTTCTTGAGCCATATTCTTCATAGATTTTTTGGTCTGTTGTTAAAATGAATGAATTCCAGGGTGCAGTGTTAGCCTAAAGATGGCCACCACGCATCAAAACATTAGAGTACTGCCCACTAAACTGTGAAATTTGTTAGCCTAGTTTGATATATGCACTTAGTGTGAAGAAAGATTTTGCAATACCCCCATTAAAGGTTTCCTACTGAACATTTGAATATGCTTTTTTGTTTTTTTTTGGAAATACCAGTAATACTAGTTACATTAGCAAAAGGTAGACATCATATGCCACTGCTACTGCAAGAAAATTCACTTCTCAAAACAAAGCAAGATGTATAATTTGGATTTTCAAACACGCATACTAAGTATGTTCGGTCTGGTTTGGCTTTCCCATCTGTGTAGATTCAGTGTAGCTCTTTGTTGTGTAACAGACTCTGTTTGAAACGACTTTAATACTTTAATAGACGTTTCAGTTGTGAAAGATCGCGAAAACTATCAACCCCCCCCCCCCCACCCCCCATTTGGCACTGCTGAAAATAAATTGAATCTTTCACACATTAACATTACACTTGATAGATCTGATCATATCAAACCATTTGAGACTTGATCATTATTCAACTAAAAACAATATCCAAATGAATAGATACTGACATCGAGTAATGAAAACAATACACACACATCACTAACAAACACAGACACTCAAACTGTACAGATAAGATGCCTTGCCTGTGCTTTCTGACTGTCTATAAGTGGAGTAGAGACCATAGATTTTGGGAGACAACCTTGTGATAGGACACTTCATCACAGTGGTTTGTGGAAGGTTCTCAGCTCTCTCCCCCACTGATAGCTCCACTTTGTCTGGAAGAAGTTATGCTTTGTGATAGTCTGGCAGAATCATGGAGTTGTCTCCTAGAACCAGTTGGATCCCGTACAGTGTATCAAGTTCTAAAACATGTGGTTTTAATTTGATCCCTCACAAAACTGCTTTCATTTTTCTTGATAAATGTCAAACAGTTCTAATGCTATTATTCTATCCATTATCAAAGTAACAACAGATGATATAAGTGGTTGACTTCCAACCAAGTGCACTGCTGTGAGTTGAACATACATGTAATGTTGCATCACATTTTGGCTTCCTGACTGGCTCCTTGCTGGCATCTTTTGGTCCTCGCCACATGTGAGGATATTCATCATTTTCACATATAATAACACAGAGCATTGGATTTCCCTTTTCTTATTTTTACAAAGCTACCACTGAGCTTAGTGCACAGTGGGCATCACTCAGCCTGACCATCTAACCAACTGTGGTGCTGATAGCTGATCTTAGTCAAGCACAATTTTGAGTTTAGAAAAAGCTGTGGGGGAGAGTCTGTGGCTGATGGCTCCACCCTGAGTTGAGCACCATCCATCTCTCCCACTGCTCATCGCCTGCTGCCCCTCTGCTGAATGCTGCCCCACTTGAGATCCAGTCAGAGAACATATTTGCCAGATGACAGTGTTCTCTGTGTACCATCCATTAGGGCTAAGGTAGATACAGTGTCATCAGGACCCTCTCATGCCAGTGTAAATCCATGGTCAACAGTAAGTCTAGGTCAAGTGATTTATACATAAGGACATGTATGGACATACTCTCGATCATTTCTCATACAGACATATATGTAGAGGCATGTTCAAACACACATATGCCATGCAACTGCCCAGGGCAAACTGTGGAAACCTGTTACTGTACTCAAGAGGTTTGTAATGGGAGTCTTGTTTAAAGTACAGAGGAATCTGGTAAAAGTCTGGTGGAGGTCACTGCTTGAGGAAATGCAGAGCCTGAGGGAGTGAGTGCTAGCAGTTCTCCTCCTCCCTGCTCCTCCTCAAAGAGCAGGAGGAGGTGGTACATTGTGGATCACCCAGATACACTTGTACTCATGCATTTCACACATTTATGCATTATGAAAGCAGAGAGCTGTGCACAGACAGCAGAAGATGAAGTGCTAAGTGGGTTGACAGTACTTGACCGTAATCTCTGGAGGAATATTGAGGAGATCCAGTGTGTCGTGGAGGCTGACATGTAACATGTCTGTACAGCCCCTGGTAATACAATATTATAATATTCCACAATGGGGACATCTTGTCAGTCAACTGAACTTTTCCCACTGCAACAGTGTTAAATTAACACACAACAATGGTAGATACAATATTTTGTCAATAAAAGGGTGTACCAGCTTTGCAATAATTCAGTCAAATGAATCTTGATCTCAACTATAACGGCAGCAATAAACGTGTCATTATGGCCTAAATCTGGATTTAAAAAGTTAAAAAGTAAAACGAAAAACAAAAACAACCAAAAAACACACAATATTGTCATTTCTATCACAGCAAAAACACAGTTCCTATTGCAGGACTATTGGGGATCTGTCAAAGTCACATCACTGCAGTGAGAGGGACTGATCCTTGTGATATTGTCCACTGTCCTGTCTTTGAAAAATACAGCTGACAGTTGCTTGTCTTAGCCATAGTCCCCATGACCCCCTTGTTGTACATCATCAGACTTCAACAATATTGACTTCTGTTGAAGAGATTAGCTGTCAAGCTTTTATTTTGTTAAGGGATCAAGGTCCTTCATGTTCTTACCTAAATATAACTTTACTCCATTGCAGGTTTGAAATTGCTGGTGCAGGTGGTATTTCATTTATGGGAGCGCTCGAGACCTAGAATGCTTTGGCTTGACCACTGGGCTTTGGAGGGATTATCTGATGAATTCGTGTTTTACAGCAGCTGTTAGTGAGAAGTCACCAGGGGTCTAAAAGTGGATGTGAATGCCCTCACCACTTGTGCCATATGGTCACTTTCATTTTTTTCTTGTCTGAAAATCTGCCGTTACCCCATCTATTTTCAAACTTTGGTTTGCCTATTCAATATACCCAGTTATGTACAGTAACTTAAAGGTTTTGATTGTGAGGGAATGGAAAAAGTATGATATGAGAACACTGCTCTGGCCATATCAAACTACACCCAAAATTAAATGTCCTTAACCCTGTCTCCAGCAGCATCAAGTTAATCTTGCGCATGTCTACATTGATAAGGATCTCCTGCAAGACAACTATGCAGCACCTCTTAGGTCATTGGAGATTTTGATTTATGAGGCAGGAGGGGCCACGACTGACGAACTGCTAATGCCCACTCGGATGCTTGGATTGGCATTGCCATTCACAAGAGGCCAGTAGACCAGGACTAAATGAGACTGGGCGAAAATGTCAATTGCGTGCACAACCTTTTACACCACAGAGCCCTTCTCAGAACTGTAAACTATCTCACACGCCTCTGGCCACTTCCATTGATGGCTTATGGCAGAATCCAACCAGCAACACCAGCCTTCCCCCACTTCACTGTAAATCAAATTGCTATCTAAAGAGCAGGACTCTTACAGAGCAGGACAGTGACATATGGGAAATCCCCGGTGCTGCAGTATACCACTGGAGGTCCAACAGGATCATAAAGGTCACAGACTAGACTTAGCAAACTGGATTTGGATTTTTGTTACATGGTGTGCAAGCAAAGAAGAAGCCAATTACTAGACCCCCTGCAGCAAGAGACACCTTGTTGACAGACTTGAAATAACTGGAAAACAGTAGATGGTCTAAAGGAATATTAGGTTTAATAAATTTGACATATATGGATTTTAAAAAGCTAGTATATTCTTAAAGGCCCCCATTTTAAAATGCCCAACTTTACAGAAGAAATAAACAAGTTTAAAGGTGTGATATGAAAAATACATTTTAGCCTCGACATCTAATTTTCCCCTGTTTTCACCACTGTTTGTGAATTTCATTTTTCAATGAGAATTAAAGCTCTGTGTAATTAAAGACATTTGAATAGCCTTTAGCTCTCTGTTGGGTGTCACCTCTGTTACTTTGAGTGATGAATGAAATTCTTATTAATTATTTCATTTTAATTAGCAGGTACAGTCCACCCAACCCCACAACTTGCTACAGTATAGTCAATAAACCGGTTGGTAACGTCATGGTTGCTATGTCCATCCTTTATATACAATCTATGTTATTCATGTGTAAGCATCACTTTAGGTTGTAGCTGGTAAATTAGATCATTTAAAGTGTGATGCAATCCTGAGTAATTTAATCTATAATCATCATCACCTGTTTCTTATATTTTGTGTTAAAAATCTGATCATGCAAGTACCTAGAAAGACAAACCTAAAGCTATATGTGGTGAAGTAAATAATATAACTTATTCATAGAAATGTAGTGCTGTCGAAGTATGAAGTAGCAAAAAAAAAAAAAAAGTACTGCAGTAAACTACCTAAAAACTTTATTTATTTCATTACTTACTATTATTAATATCCTAATTATCTGGAAGGGATGACCTATTTCATTTTCTACACAATCAAAGCCACATCTGCTCCTTTTACCTGATGATTTCACATCAGGTCATTCCAGTTTGGTAACATAGCTATTGGTGCCACAACAAAAGAGATTTTTCTTCACAGACTTCATTGCTTGATCACCCATGCCTAGTTTTATTCCACTGATGATGGCTCTAAAGTAGAGACCAGACTGAGTCTATATATAAGTCTGCTCTCTTTGAGCTTGAGGATTTACTTTTGGTTTGTCAACCTCTGAGCACCATGGAGACGGGGTCATGACCACCCAACTGCATCACTGCACCACTCCTTACAAAGTAAAGCTGCTGGTCAGCTCAGTATGAGGGGGCTTCCTTTACCTTCTGATAGCATGTTTTTTATGAGGTTCACATGGAGGGGTCGCTACCCTCTCTCATGGAGTCACAGACCCCTGCTATGTTGGCCCTTGTGTCTGTTTGCTGCAGCGCTAATCCACTAGTGCTTGCTTTCCACTAAGCAACAAGTCTGCGACTTAGTGACTTGGCTGTTTGGGGGGGGCTTCAGTCATCACCACGGTAATTGGTTCATCTGACCCCCCTATCACTCACCCAATTAAGGTCTTTGATTGGCCAAGTTTGCAGAGGAGGAGAGGAGGAGAGGAGCGAGGGATTATGGGATGAGAAATTACCCAGGAGAGAAAAACAGCCTGAGTTCAACAACTTCACAGCTGATAGAAAATCCTGCTGAATTTTTCAATAAAATAGAAAACTTTTTCTTTGTAGCCCCCAGCTCAGTGTCATTTGTACAGAATTTTTTCTCCAAGTTTGGCTTTATGCTTTGCAGTTGTCTAATTTTTCTGCCTCTTATTATGTAATCAAGAAGAAGACATTGCAAAACACAGATTTTACATATTTTCATGTCATCAGTAGATTTTAACACACTAAAGTGTTGCGGATTTTGAGTTTACCTTTATTAATCAAAAGTGTCTGCAATCTGAAAGTCCATCCTAGCTGTTATTGGGTGAGAGGTGGGGTACACCCTGGACACCTTGCCAGTCCATAATAGGGCTAACACACAGAGACAGACCTCCATTCATACCCGCATTCACACCTATGGCCAATCACTAGTAAAATCAATAGTAAACCAAATGGCAATCTCAAACTTCCAACTCTGTCAATAATACTTTGAATTCTTTGAATTCATGCATTGTGAAGTTGATTGCATTTCTCATATTCACTCAAATTATTAGGTTTAAAACATGTTTTCAGGACATGTTTAAACTCTTATAATACAAACTCAGTTATAATCTGAATTTATACCTAGCAATCAAAAACAAATGGGGGGCCTCAAGCATCTGTAGCTACTGTACTGGTGGGTAAGCAATCACCATTATCAGTATGTAATATAAATCTATAAAAGATATTAGAAGAAAGGGAGGTAGAGGGATTTAGAAAAAAAAAAAAAGGTAAACATATCTTAAATCACAGCTTCTACGACAGTCAAATTACTTGGTATCTAGACCTCAGCCTTAAATCTGCCAACCAGTATAAAGCAGGACAAGAAAAATATCTGTGTCTTTCACACAAAGACATTTGCTTTTCTTTTGGAGGTTGGTGAGCTCCTTTACAACTGATAAGATGACTGCATTCCTGGTGAGCCCGCATGCTGGCCCCTTAGCTGACCCCACCTGACAATGTCCAGTCACGAGAGGCTCCACTGTCCATGCACAACACAACCAAGACCCCCTCTCATCTCCCTCCCCATCTCTCGCTGCCAAACACTCACCCACACTGAAGAGTGCAGAGATAAAGAGCAAAAGGCAGGGTGTTCTTTGACTGTACTCCACACAGGGACCGTGATAACGGCATTTTTGGAGATGCTTTAAGAAATGATGGACACTTTGTGTGGATTAGTTTTTGTGTGAATGTATAAAGAGCTTTAACAGTGACATTTGACATGATTATTAACATTGTGTCAAACTTCAAACTTTATATGTTGGAAGTTTTTAATTCTGATTTTGGAAAGTTGACATGTAATAAGGTTAATGTTGGTCATATCTATAAGGTTTTACATGTGACTTGAAAGATGGGTCATCCTTGAACCACTTTTATACTTTTATTTGTGTTGCAACAGTTCAAAGATCACTTGTCCAGTAAACAGAAGTTTTTTGGGACCAACCCGCCATTGGGTGATTGGAATGTATAATAACTCTCTAAAAGCAGTTAATCCCTTGTTCATATTGAATTTTAATATTTCTTTCATTGAAAAACATACATCAATTGACATGGTCATTTTTAGTGTGTTTATCTCTTAGAGACAAGTCCTGCCATGTACATAACATTGTGTAGACAGTCGCTGATAAGTCCAGTCTCCCACAGCAACAAACACCACATGGCCAGAATCTGAGGATTCCTGATGACAAGTTTTCATCAGCTTCAAACTCCTTGTCAGGCCTTCTAAACTACAACATATACCAGTGTTGTTTGCAAAAGCAATAGATCACAAAAGTGACCTACATCTGATTTTGAAATTTACTTTATATTGTCTGTCATTTTTATTTGGTTGAGAAACTGTGAAACATTTTATTGCTGCATAAATCTAAAGCTAGGATAGCTTTGCAGATCAAAGCTACAGATCAAACTAATTGTAAGGAAAAAACAAAGCTGTTTCTTTTCTTGACACAGCTTTGTTCCATTAGTGACAACCAAGTGGTAAAGTGTGAAATGTTTTGCAAAGAAAAAAAAGTATATATATATATATATATATATATACATACACACATACATATACATACATATACATATATATGTATGTATATGTATATATTTGTGTGTGTGTGTGTGTGTGGAAGTGAAGGCACTTTTCTGTGTATGTGTACAAGTGTGTGTTTGTGTGACTTGCATTGGGTCTTCAGAACAGTAACAACAAAAACCCTTCAGCTATGAGTCCAGTTGGCCATCGCAGCAATTTCAGGTTAACAGAGGATAGAAATCAAGTTACTTAGTCCCGTTGTAAACCCCAGATTAACATGGTCTTATTCAGCATGAATTGGCTCGCACAAGCTGGGGCGGTGGAGCTAAGAGTGACTTAGTGAGGCTTACACTAGCTCGTTCAGTGTCTGGGATGGGATGGAAAGTCTCCTGTGGGAAGAGAGAGAACAGCAGAACAATGTTTAAGCCGGCAATTTCAGGAAGCCATGGGATCAAAGAAATTAAGAGTCTCAATTCCTTCATTTATACAATCTCAAGAACAAGTGATACCTCCCTTGTGAAAGTGTTGATATCAGACATGAAAAGCAATCAAGGTGCAGCAAATAGACACATTTAGGGCCCTTTTAAATGCGTTTGCTTATATCAAGCACAAGGAGATAGCAATAAATACTACAGGACATTTAGTCAGTACAGGAAGGTCCACTTTAAAAGTGTGTATTTCAACATGCGGTCAAGTATGTGAGTGCCCTTCAGTGACCCACAGTTGTACATTATTCTTTAATTCTGTAAAAAAAAATTCTGCCAGTAGTTCTATGATAATTACTTAAGAAGATTTTGGAGTGGCTGAATAAAATAGTTGCTGAATAAAAATAATAATAATTTCAGGTGAAAATACAGCCATGGTATCAGTTTACAAGCATGAAAAAAAATAATAATAAAAAAATTAAATAACTGGAGCCTCGCAGGATTTTAAATAATTAGAACAAAGGACTGAATCCACAGTAAATGGGGATAGTTGTTTGTGGTTTTAAGCAATTAAAAACAATGACAAAATGTACTTAGCTGACACTTTAACAGGGAACTGGACCGATACTATACCTTCCTACAACAAATACATTTTGGAACAAATAATTTAATAAATAAACATTAAAATGTACAAGCTATCAGCACATTTGGTGTAACTGCATTGACAGTTAACCCCAGCATGGATACAACTTTTTTTTTTTTGGTTGCAACCAAGTGGATTTACAGAAGCACACAAGCTTGTCCAATCAGTCTTTGTCATAAGTTGAAACTGATCTGTGATCATAGGCTTTTGAATTTGTTTTACTTAAAACACCACTCTTCTCTGGTCATATACTGTCAGTGAGATTTGATTTCTTGTAGTTACCAGACTTGAGACATTCAGTGGATATCAACTAAAACCCAAAATGTAATGTATGGATGTGCGTGCTGTTATATTTAATAGGTGAAAAGGATGGTATTACTCTACAGTAAAAAGAAAAGAAATGAAAAGGACAGAAAACTGGGAAAAAAAAGAAAAAGAAAGTGACAACAGAAAAAAAGTTCAAGATGGTGTTACATTTTCACTACACCCGTTGGAGTTCTTTATGAAGCCTTGGTTTTAAGTTATAGTTTAAGTTAAGTTTGCTTCTTTAGTGGATGCAGTTCAGTCTCTAGTGGTCTACCAGATGTATCACAGCTGGCTGCTGGTTTTTATGCAATTTAAATAGTCACCCACTGTTGTATTTATAGTAACCTTAATTCTTCAGTAGCATAAAAAACTTGAATGTCACAGCCTGCTATATTTTGTTGCAGTCCTGAGAACCTATTTATACACATATACAGATCCAATGACAAATCCACTTATATATTATTACTCTAAATACAAATAAGCACTCTAAAGTTCTTTGATTCAGTTTTCCAATAAAATACATCCTGTTTCAGCATTCTGCATTAATAACAAACAAAGCAAAAAAAGTCGAAAATCCTTTGTTTGTTTGTTTGTTGTTTTGTGTGTTTTAGGCTCACGTGATTTAGTACCAGCAAAACATCAGTGTCTCAGGATTGAATAACTATGTCATGAAACACAAACATTTATTTTCCATGCACATCAAACGTATAATTGTGGAAATAATAACTTCTTACCATCTTTGTTGACATTTTAAAACTACTGAAACTGAGCTTGTGGGATTTCTTTGTGTCATGGTTGCCATCTGCTGGCTACACACAGTAACTATGAAGAACAAGAAACACTGGATTTACAGTACAAATGCTGTCAAAGACGCAAACATGATGAAACCTCCTAATTTACCTCTGGAGATAGATCATGACCTTTGGAGTGGTCTAGGACATAGACCTGGCTGATGTAGCCTGCAGGTGCTCCGAACAGTTTCCTAAACCCCAAATCTGGTCCCAGCTGTGGTTTCCATCCAAGCTCAACTTCCTCCAGCCAAGAGCTGCTTTTTTCACCACTCCTACACACTTTGTGGCAAGCAGCCATTTTGTACATGGAGATTTGCCTATTTGCAGCCTGCGTCTGCCTCCACTAACTTCAAAGTTTTGCAGAAATGGGTGAGGCCACCAGTGAAGCCTGTGAACGTTGCTTCACAACAGCTTGTTGAAGGATGGGATTTCTACCTCTGACTCAGCGAGACACAGTCCGGCGCCACTTTCAAAGCTTGTCAGAGCACAGGGCCCCGAGGCAAAGCTTATTGTCCACAAATTGATCCAGCCCCCTTGGTTTTGTTTATTTAAATGAGACTCTTAGACCCTCGGGTGTTTGTCGAGGAAAAGTCAGAAATACCAAATATCTTTTTTTCATCTTCTTCCTCTTTAGTCTTTCCTTTCTTCTTTTCTCTCATAGCCCTTCAGCTTGGTGAGCCAAAAATCCTTGGTAAACATCCAGGCCCGGCAGCTTTGTAGCACTGAGCTGGTCTCGCTCTCAGCGCCCCCCCTTTGTACTGGGATCTTTGGTTTCCAGCACAGTTTCATCGTAATATTTATTTCTAATAAGATCATAAGTATTATTTCATGAAATTGCATTCCCTGTCATATTTGATGTCTAGGTTCTTTTTATTATATACATTTTAATTATCTTGTAACTACAGAGCAATAACACAGTCATTATTTTCTGTAAGACTATTGTTCAGCAAGACTAAGCATAGGAACGGGTGTTTTGGGTGTAAACTTTACAAATTTATTGGAAGTGTACATGTCAGTTGCACAGCCAAATGGGTTTCACACAGGCCACTAGAAAAAAATTAATGTTGAACCTGCCAGGTTATCAGTGTAATTTAAGACTGGTAACGATAAACTTAATGATCTAATATTTATATCTAAAGGTCTTATTTGTCAACAGGTCACAGTTCTGCTTATAACATTTCCATGATTTATGGTAATCTACATGGCTCAGTTTTATGGTTTATGCAAAAACTGCAAGATGGTCTGGGCTTTTTAAAACACCTTAGGATTTGTAGCAAGTGTAGAAAAAGCCTATAAGGCAGTATTTACCCCTTGCTTCTTTTTTTTTTTTTGCCTGTTGGAGCATTATAATACTGCAAGGCTTGGAAAACATATTGTTGAAATAAAGAGGAAAGAGATCAAAATACCCTAGAAGACTGTAAAGAGACTTCAGACCTCATTTCATAGTAGCTAGAAGCAAAGTAAATCATAAATCATTGGGCCAGACAGGCTGTGGGTCTTTGTGGGCGGGGCACTTCAAAACGGGGAACTAAAAGTTCAGCCACAAATTATTCTGGTCAAGTTCCCAATGCTTTAATGTATCTTATGCTATGGGAACCGACCTTTCATTGTGCACTGCAAACTTACCAGTCCCTATTCGTCAAGAGTCCACAGGGATCTCCGCTGTCACACTCTGTCACAGGTGCTTTAGTGCTGTTACTACAGAGTGAATTTACGCGTGGAGGAAGAAACGGTTCATCCCTCATGCCAAAATCCAATCCAGTCAGAGGTCATGTCCTCTCGCTTGTTCTTTATACGACGAAATACACAGGGAGTAAGAATAATAACAAAACCTCATATCCTCCTGTTATATCAATTCACTTCCCGTCTCTCTATTTATACAAGCAGTGTCAACTAATATCATTAGTGTACAATGTCATTACTGTGAAACTGCAGCAGGAAATGTGTCACCGGCTCATTTTCCTTCATCAACATGAGTCCCTACACTCCCAAACCCCCCACTCCAGAAGAGATGCTCTGCCTATTAATTGGAAGGTATAAATTACAAGTAATCACTATCAGGTTTTTCACTGCCTAGACAATCGGCATTTACTCATCCGTCTTCCTGTTTAAACTATCTGCTGGAGAATTGCAAAGCCCCGCTGCTTATTTTCCAACGATTAGCTGTACATCAGCATTACCACCTCAAATCCAGCAGTTTCACATCCAGCATTAAATAGGATGAATATTGATCTGCTAAAGAGGATTTATTTATTTCATGCTCTATCCAAAGATCAACTGCTACCAGCTTTGGACGGATCTGCGAAGGTCTTACCGAATAAAGCTACTGCATACATGACTTTGGACTTGACATTTTAGGCCTGGAAGAAGACCAAACAGTAAATTCACTGCAATAATCCCAGATAAATGGGATGATCACTACGAAAGCTTAGATAGTTAAGTGGCCTACACTTAAGTCCAGAAACGATAAAAACACAACTCAAAGGAGATCCTCCATGTTGGGGGCGTGGTCTGTGCAGTCCTAAGTAAGGAAGACACCCACCTGAGGTCTGCCATCTCTGCTGCTTATAAGAGGCAGAGTCATCTTACAGAACAGGGTCATCGAAAATGGCATCTGTAAAAATAACCTACAAACGGTTCTATGCACCTGCACATGGGATATATTCTTCTTCTGATATAATTTTCCCCTTTGTTTGAAACAGATTAGACAGACTATATAGACTGGGGTTTTAGACTGACATTTTCTTTTGAAACATTAGACTGTTGGTGGGTCAACTTTAAAAGTTTAGTTTGGTACGGTAGTTTATTTCTTCAAAGTGCTTCCTACCATTAGCAGCTGGAACTTGATGAAATGTTTATCTTTTCAAGTTTTGATTGTGTCCTTTTACCCATTCAAGGCTACTATGGCATTTTTTCTGGCATGAAAAATAAGTACATTTTAACATGTACATCTTTAACTCCCTGTGAAAACACATAGAAAACTACACCCATATACATGCACAGACATGTGCAACATGCAGACTTGAAATGAACTGTATTGAACCTGGGCCGGTCTCTATATTTTGGTGCCGGTTGGCAACCGGACTTGGTGAGTTGTCAGAGGAATAGGTCCCATGCCGCTGAGCAACCAGTTCAGCTGGGTGGAGCTGTGAGAGGGAGACAGGAAGAGAGGCAAACAGAAAAGCAGACAAAAAAGCGGCCATCTGGATAGACAGGCCGCAGGGTCACATGGTAGAGTCACAGACAGGATGGTGCTCAGCTGCTCCGTGTCTGTGCTGTCAGCCTCAAAAACTTATGAGTCTACACTAAAACGGCTGGGGATGGGAGTTAACTGAGCCCTGTGAATTGTTCAAACTACAAAGTATGTTTGATTTTGGCCTGTTTGACGAAGCTTCTTTTTTTAATTTTACAACTCTGACTTTAGCTAATGGAAGAAACATATTCAAATTATTTGGCGTCTTAACTTATTAATGAATTCACATATTTGTCCTTATGACTAGTATTTTTGTAATGATTTTTACATCTACCACACCATCTGAGTGTTTTGTCCTTTGCATAAATGTGTTCCTTTCTTTTGCCTTATAGTCCTGCTTTTATTTTGTTTAATTTAAGCAGACATTTAGGTCTTCAATGCAAATCTTTTTAAGTCACTACTCTCTGCAAGAATGTGGACAGTATGCAGTAGTTTGAGCTGCCAGTAGATGGCATCTGATACCTGCTTTAGATGTATGCACTGTCCTACTACCACAGTCAGTTTCCCTGCAAAACTACAGATACTGTTAGATTCCTAATAAGAAATAAATTTCTATAAAATACAAATATGTAAAAGATCATTTTCTAGGTAAGGTCTAGCTTATCAGTGTAATTATTATATTCAGTGCAAAACAAAATATTAAGAATGATGACATGCTATTTCCTAAAATTACTTATTTGTACCATTATTTTTTTTAGAATTTCAAAGAATCTCACCTTACTAAAAATGACTGATTCACAGCTACAATTAAAAAAAGAAAAAAAATGTGTCCACAGCTTTAAGTGTCTCTAATATTGCAGTCTGGCATGTCCGTCTTGAGCCCATCAAATTACAGCAGGTATTGCTGGGAGAAAAAAGTTCTAATTGAGATGTATTTGATTGCTGCTTTAAGAATGGCCCCATCTCCCTTCCTTAACATATGGGCCTGTGTGCACTGTTCAACCATAAATTTTCAACGCTGCAGGACATTGTCTTTTTTTATGCCTTGTGATCCATCCCACATACATGCCAGAAAAGTGTCAAGGCCTTCTGGGAGTGAGAAGAAAACGTGCCGTGGCAGTGAGCATTCAGCTGGCAGAGAGCGAGGATCCACAGCCGGCTCTGTGGGTAAGGAATGCCTTATGGTTGCGCTGGTCTGCAGATCACGCACACTTCAAAAGATATTGAAGGCTCATTCTACTATTTAGGGATTACACAAAAAGCTATTGCCACTGTCTCACAATGACACTTAATTAAACTGGAGTCTGCACCACTGTTTAATTTAAATAATATGTATTTTTAAATGTGTCTCTGATTTAATGTGTCATATGTCAAACTGACATATGAACGACTGAATTGCTTAACCCTACAACATTTGTTACACTTTAGTGTGATTTGTTCTGATTGTACAGATTTTTGTGAATTCTCCTTCACAATGAATATCAAATGGTTACGGAATGGACAGGTGTCTAAACCCACAGGAAATGTAAATGCTGGGTTAAAGTTACAAATGTAGCACGTTATATGTTATATGCAATTTTTTAGTATATAACTTTTTTAAATTAAAAAAAAAAAGTGTTTTTTTTCTTTAGTTTTTTTTTTTTTTTTTTTTTTTTTTTTTATTTTTGGTTTTTTTTTTTTTTTTTTTTTTTTTTATTATTTTTTGGT
>VUQI01028829.1:0-14925 GCA_015106735.1 Paratilapia polleni | reverse complement strand
TTAGAAAAAAAAAAAAAATAAAAAAAAAAAAAAAAAAAAATATATATATATATATATATATATATATATATATATATAGATATAGATATAGATATAGATATATATAGATATATAGATATATATATATTACATGAATTCCAATTACATGAATTCCAACATTTAAGAACCAGTATCAACATATCCTCTCATACCCATTACCAATCCAGAGCAGAACAGCAACAACTCTTAATAGTGTTTTTAATGTACAAACAGCACTCTTGTGAAGCTGAGACAGTGTCGAGAGAGGCACAAATGCAAAGTGAACAAAGCTCTGTGTTATTCTATTGGAATCCAATTCCTCTTTAACTGAACATAGACTTATTGATCACTGTGAAACAACACAAGAGCAGCTTCCAATGAAGGAATGTGTATATGAGTGAGAGAGGAGTGAGTGAGTGAGTGAGAGAGAGAGAGAGGGAGAGAGAATGGGGTAAATAACATCTTCATCTCCACTCTTGTCTCCAGCCAGTCAGTCAGGCATCATTAATCCAGTGAGGAGCCTCATCCGTTGTGTATTGGTTCATTTTACAACACTATAGTACTGTCTAAATATTGACAAAGCTCTGCTGTCTGGGCAATTGACTGTCATCAGAATGCTCCCCTTCAGAAAAGAGTATAAAGAGGAACTTAGAATCTGATGTGCCTGTGTGTGTATCCGTGCACATGTAGAAGAAAGAGAGTCAGTGCACTAGTTTATGCAGTGCTGTCTTCACATGGGCAGAACAGGTTAGAGCCCACAAAAAGAAAAAAAAAACACATATACAGTGCTTCAGCCATTTGTATACAGTCCCTCATTTTTAGAGGCTCAAAATGAATAATTCTGCAAGTGTACGCATGGGTCTGTGTGACGTAAATCCGCCCGTGTCTGGCCTGCTTGCAGCAAAAAGGACTGGTATTTATATAGTGCTTTTCCAGTCTTAGTGGCCACTCAAAGCACTTTACACTACAAGCTACAGATACACATCTACATCCAAAGTATAAGAAGGTGAACAGTATGCATCTACTTCCAATAATCCCATCAGGTTGGCTGTTTTCTCAACTAGAATCTTAAGGAACTCTTTTGCAGTATGCTCTGTGTCATTATCCGTTTGGCACTGTGAAGCACTGTCTGATCATTTAGCAGCTTTTTGGCTGAACCTTAGCAGAGAATATAGCCCTGTACACTTCAGAATTCATCCTGCTACTTCTATCGGCAGTCACATCATCAATAAACACTAGTGGCCCGGTTCCACTTGCAGCCATACTTGTCCATGCCATAACACTGCCTCCACCATATTTGACAGATGATGCGGTATGCTTCGGATCATGATCTGTTTCTCATATTCTCCATACTTTTCTCTTCCCCATATTCTGGTACAAGTTAATCTTGGTTTCATCTGTACAATTCTTTCTCAGAACTGTGCAGGCTCTTTTAAATGTTTTCTGACAAAGTCTAATCTGCCCTTCTTTTTCTTGAATGTAACCACCGGTTTGTACCTTGTTGGAAACCCTCTGTGTTTCCATTCATGAAGGTATCTCTTTATTGTAGATTTAGACACTAGACTTAGTGTCCTTGACTTTGTAAGATGTTGTGAAGGGGTTTTTCTTCACCAAGGAAAAAATTCTCTGATCATGCACTTTATTTGTGTTCTTTTGTCTTTCAGGCCTTTTGGTGCTGCTGAGCTGGCCAGTGCATTCCTTCATTTTAAGAATGAACCAGATTTTTGATTTGGCAACTCCTAAAGTTTTTGCTGAAAGATTTATTTTGTTTTTTCAGTCTAATGATGGCCTCCTTCACTTGCATCACACTTTGGACCTCATATTGAAAGCTCGAGTGAAAAGCTACCAAGAGCAAGTTCAACACTTTGAATCAATACTTTGAATAGAAGTTAACTAACTTGCTGGGGAGAAGTAGAAACTCAGAGGAGGAAATGGCAGAAAGCAGGGGAAAATTAATAAATTGAACTGACACATTATGAAAATTGAATAACATGACACACTGTCACCACAACACAGTGAATAAATGCACAATGGTTAATTTTTTTTGTCCTTCAGATATATATTTGTCTTGCAATGTAAAATCGTACAATGACACCTTTGTTAGTGTGGGCAACTTGTAACTTATAGCATCTTAAGCTACTTTGTGATTCCCAAGTCTATTGTAAACAGATACACAAAAATACACACACAATCCCAGATACACAAAGAAGGACTGTAGCTTCATTCATGTTGGCTCTTCTCTAAAATTCACTCACCTCATACTGTATGATTTCTATGTAAATAATGCAGTGGAGAAAAATACCACAGTTGAATTAAATCCAAAACACATTTGGTCAAAAATCAGTTCCTCTGGTTCTCCCCTGATCCACACAGGCAGCCTACTCTCCACTCTCCCTATCCCACAGCACACACTCCTGCACAGCTGATAAATATTCAGGTTTTATATATATATATATATATATATATATATATATATATGTTACAGAAAAAAGCTGTGATGAGCAAAATGGGAAAGCCTTCCCAATAAGGCACTCTGCAAAACACACACACATCCAAACATGAAAACACACTCAAAGACAGTTTACAAAAGCCTGCATCAGATAACAGATGTGATTCTACATGGGTATCATTAACAGTATCTTACATTATGATTCAACTGTGTCTTTCTTTAAACTGATTATGACCTCTGGAATAACAGGGGGCTTTTAAAGTCCTCCTACAGCTTTTCACACTGTGTGCCAAAAAAACAAAAAAAACAAAAAACACAAATCTCCTAACGGCACTTGAGCATTCTCTCTTTCCAAAAAGAGATGGTAATTACTTGACAAATCACTGCCTCTTTTAAGAGTCAGATGAAAAAGTGTAAATGGGAGGAAATACGCAGGAAATAAAATAAAATCTTTTTTTTTTTCTGTTCCCAGTTAAGTGGCCAGAGAGGGAGAACGGGAGATATTTAATGTTGCTTAAATATGCAGTGTGATTCTAGCCGCTGATTAAATTATAGCAGATGAGATCTTCTGTTGGCTGGAAACTTGAAAAAGTCCAGAGCTGTTTAAAAATGCATCAAACATGCTGTTGGATTAACTCTCTGTCTCTGTCTTTCACTGTCTCGCTTAGGGGAGAGAGGGGAGGGCCCGGTCATGCCGGGTGGTGGATGACGTGAATGAGACTAATACTACTGTATTAGACAAAGAACAAATATAATGAAGCCAAAGCGCACTTAATAATCAAATGAATGGAAAAGAAAATATTTGAATTAAGTCAACCCACTGAAAAATGTGGCAGTGTCTCTGTGTGAGTGTGCGTGTGTGCGTTATTAATTAGCGTGTATGCCAAGTGGTCCGAGTGAGAGCCCACTGGGTCCTGTGCTCTGCACTTTTTACACTCTTCCTCCACTCTTCCTGCTCTCTCTTTCCCTTCCTCTCCAGAGCCAAGATGTGCATATGTTTTGGGCTGCTTTAATTTCTCCGCTCATAATTGGGCTGAACCGCAGGGAGCCCTCATCCACTGGGACAACACTGTAAACATGAGTTTACTCTCCCCATCTCTTTCTCTCTGGGTGGGAGAGCTGCTCTCAGTTCTCTCTCTCTCTCCCTCACAAAAACACACATACACACACGATCTGAAAACACAATAGAGCAGGTTGATCAAACAAATAAACTACAATCCAAGACGACAAGAAATGAGACTTTACTCTGACCCTCTATTTCCAGTGATGAACAAAGAAACACAAAGTGCTCGGAGCGCTGCTCCCGCTCAGTCAATGACAGAAAAAATAAATAAATAATTGAGCGCAAGAGAAACCGTTTGAAGAGTCAGAGGCTTCCAGCACACCACATTGCATCAGAGGGCCAGTAGACATAGAGTACTTTCCTGCAGAGATGGGTAATGACGGCGGGTGGGAAGTTATTCATAAAAATCTGACCATGTAAGCACTTGTGTAAAGACATGATGTTTAATTTTTAGTTTGAGCAAAAGAAGTTTTCAAGTCCAGCTGCATATACAGGCTCAATAATGTCACACTTGAGTGGGCAAACAGGTCAAACCACCTCCATTGTGCTCCTTCAGGAGCAGCTGAAATACAGCGTGGGACTCCGGCACACTGAGGGTTAACAGAGTGAATGAGCTTTGGAGCGGTAATAGGTTGTCCAAAAATGTACTGCTTATCTTATACAGCATACTTCCATAATTTAGATGCTGTTTGCACGTCTGTGTGTGTGCATGCTCCCATTTGTTTGTGCGTGTGTGCTGTATGTGTATTAAGCATGCTGCTGCCTGTGTATGCGCTCCTGTCTGCGTGTGCCCATACTGTATGTGTGTAGCCATGCTCCCGAGTTCAGAGGTAGTGACAGCTTTGACAGCTATACCTGCCAATGGCCAGATCCTGGCGATAACCCTTGCTGTCGCCACAAAGCTGTCAGAAAGGCTCCAATTTCCCCCCAGACACTAGGCCAGTCTGTGGAGGCAGTAGGGGGGTAGAGAGACAACCTCCAGCCATTCTCCACAATACACTCTCCTCATTCCACCCCACTAACACATGAATGGGTATCCAATTGATTCTTTTTCACCCTAGTCCATTTTCCCACCCGGCCTGACACAGAGAGAGGATTTTGTGCTCATCTGCCCTTCCTTGTGTACTTCATATCGGGGAGAAGACTTATAGAAAGGGAAGGTAAAAAGGGGGGATCTTTATCAGAAAGCGAATTAACGCTCAAAGTGCTCCATTTGGAAGGTATATCAGGCCAATCCATTAAAAGGGCCTTCAGAAAAGAGCCGGCACGGAGGACACCTTGAGAATGAACAGAAGACCTTGCTGAAACAGCACTCTTCACACAGAGAGAGAGAGAGAGAGAGAGAGAGAGAGAGAGAGAGAGAGAGAGAGAGAATATAAGAGTTTGTGCCACGTGGGGCTGCATAATCACTTGCAAAATAACGGTTTTATTTGTACCGGATAAAGGCAGAAATAACATAAATAAGCTTTCTCATAAACTCAAAAAGTCACTCCTCAGTGCAACACTGTTAAGAAAGAAACTCAGAGATTAAACTGATGCCATTTTCATTTAGATCATTTCATTTAGATCTGTCTCATCACCTTAAAGCTTTGTCACCAAAAGTAAAAAAACTTTTGCTTTATTTTCTAAAATACACTGTCACACTCACCAGCCTTTGTGCATTTCCTTTCCCTTTCTCACTCATGTACGCACACATACACACACTCACATACACACAATCACATACACACCTGCTCCAGTAGTGAGCTCCATTAATCTTCTCCTAGGCCCTGTCCTCTGTGGGCTGACCCTGGTGAGGATGGGGGAGGCTGGGGTCAAAGGCTAGAGGAGAGCCCCTGTCTGGATGGGGGCCTCCTGAACATTAGCCCCTGGCCAGTGGGGTGGGGTCATGGAGGGACCACCCCATACTGGATTGTGAGAGGTCAGCGATTAGAAAAAAAGACAAGTAAAAGTCTGTAAAGGTGGAAATTCTGCATAGAAATTGTATTTAACTATTAGAAGCATGTGACAATTAAAAAAAATAAATATCACATGACCTTGTATGACATTCCATGTACTAGCAAGAAGTGGAATAAATCTCAAGGTGCAGTCTCACATTAGTGTAGTATAGTAAAATAGATCATTTTTTGTGCTATATATCAGTCAAACACATTTTTAGTTCAAAGAGTAGCATGGAAAGTAAAATACATACATAAATATATAAGCCAATCTATAGTTTTGAATTCTGCAAGTGTCTGCATGGGTCTGTGTGACGTAAATCTGGCCATATCTGCCTGCTGGCAGCCTAAAAGACTGTGCAGACTGTGTGTGATGACAACATGTACCCACAAATTCAAATTATGGACTGGATGGAGTGGCATTTATATAGCACTATTCTAGTCTTGCTGGCCACTCAAAGTGCTTTATACTACAAGCCACAGTTACACATCTACATCCAAAGTATTAGAAGGTGAACAGTATGCATTCACTTCCCCTAACTTCATTAGGTGTTGGACTAGTGCAGGCTGGCTGTCTTCTCAACTAGAGTCTCATTTGATGGAGAGGTTGCAATCCTGATTTTGGCCCCTGACAACTGTACTTTGCCATAATAGTTTGCATAGTATTCTATACATGTGGGTAGGGTTCAGAAAGACTTAAAAAAAGAAGGAAGACTGCTTAAAAAAAACAAAAATCTGTCCATATGATAAAGGTTTGTAAGTAATTGGATGCTTCCTTTTCCCTTCATAAATTAAACTGAACTTTAGCTGTATGAATTGCATTGCTGCAGCATATTTTTGTTAAACCAACCCACACTGATGCACACTTCCATTGCACATTTGCTCACCACACTATACAATGTAAAAGGTTTCACTGATCTAAAGAAGCATTATGGCATTTGACAACAAGCTTGCTTATAGATGGTGATCAATAAGGACTGGGATTGGAGCATACTTTATTTTTTTAATCACTGATCATTTAAAAGATGTATTGATTGGCCTTGTGATGCACTTTGCTGATCAGTTTGGGACACTCCTACCCATCTGTATGTAGTAATAAAGTAGCAAGAGGGAATAAAAACAAAAAGTCTAGGTATACAGACACAGTCAATCATCATAAATGTCTTACACCAAAAAGACAGAGTGGCAACTCTCCAGATACAGTAAGAGGGAAGATGTGGTTTTGGCATTTACAGATTCAGGCAGAGCCATCGTGCAGATCACCCCAGAGCTGACCTCATCCCAGTCTGCTGACGGGAGAACAGAGGTACGGCCCCAAGGGTGAGACGGCCTTTTTGTGCCCACTCTCCCCCTCACCTCTCAAGGGGGACGACCCCAAACAAGCAGGCCCACTGTCTCGAGCACCTACAAGGAACAGAGACTCAATTCTTCAACTGGCATTATCAAACAGCTCATTGAACAACGAGTGCTCACAAAAGTTAGAGAATGGGTGTGAGTAAAGAGAGACACAGGAAGAGGGGAAGACAGAATTTTCATAGACAGTAAAGCATCTTCTGTCCATGCAACACAAGTCCTCACCTCTTCAGTTTGATGGTGTCATCCCACCATCCCAAAATCACTGTGCATAATGCAGTCAGTGTGTCAGTCTTAAAGTTCCACGTTGTAGCGCTGAAAAGCAAGACTGTCTGTTCTAAATTTAAGCTGAAACCCAGAAGTTAAAAGACAATATTGTAAAAAATACAGAAACTTAAAAACATGCACTCATCTATTCCTAACTATCACATCCCCTCCAACCTACCCACGCACATACAAACACACACACATACACACTCAGACTTGAAAGTGTCTGATATGCAAGGCGTGTTGATTCTGTTTATAATGGTGAGTTTCCTGGTGTAAGCGGTTGGTCTCCCCTGGCATTGGTCTCCCTCTTCTCTCCAGCCCCTCATCTCTAATGCATGAGTCAGCCGGAGAGACCGCGGAGGCCAAAGAACGAGCGAAAGCGAGGGAGCGAGAGCAGACGGAGGGAGAGGCTAACCATGGCACTGCGGCGCAACACTTTCATATTCTAATAAACCCAACATGAATACACGCATATACAGAAAGGGAGGAAATTGCATTTCTAAAACTCTCTCTGTATCAAAGGGCATTCCACTGAACATCTCTCATACACACACACAGACACACATAAACATGCAGTCCGGCATTTGCCAACCCAGAAAAAATGGACTAACGCAAACACACACACACGGACGCACACACAGGGATGGCTCAGAGGGATTACAGTCTGCTGACGACAGCAGATGAATACACACACAGGCATAAAAACAGAAAACTTCTTAAGGGAAGTTCTGTTTGAGGAAGTTTTAACTAGATGTCTGGAAACAGCAGAAACTGATTTCTCCGATCATGTCAATGCAACACTGAGAAAAAATGGAAAACAAAGGAAAGGTAACAAAAAGAACGTGAGACAGAGCAGATCAGAATCCAGTGAGGCAAATATTGTGCAAAACACGTACGCTAAACTCCAGCCCAAACAGGTGCCTCATTTCTGGCCTCATCTCCTTTAGAGCAAACCATTTAATTTCAGGCCACTGATACCCATCCCTCCTTTCACAAGAGTTAATATCCCATTCTCCCTCCTCCTCTCTGCTAGTGTGTGATGGAGTCTCAGTGACAGCCTGTAATGCAGGCCTGTATGCATTGATTATATGACACCCTCCATTCAGGTGTGCTATTAAAGTTCCCCTCCTCTCTTCCTTTCTGCTCTGCCAGTGGAATAATGTCCAATAATAAGAGGAGCAGGTGACTGGAGCTGAGACAGGAGTCAGGCTCTCAGACAGAAACACTAGTTCACTGGCAGGACTAGATGAAGATACGCCCCTGTTATTCACCCCAGCACTGTGAGCCATGAAGGAACAGGGTGGGGGAATGCATAATTGCATTTAAATTACATGAAGGATGCTTCGACACCCCCTTGTCTGGCTGCCACTCCCCCCTGCATATCTGCGGCCATGTAAAATCAACCCATCTTCTGCAGCTCCCTTCCCCCTATACTCAGTAAGGACGCCCACATTTCAGTCCCACATGTTAGCATTCAGTAATACAGGACAGAGAGAATATGCCTTTAATTAGTGTTCACAGCAGAGTGTATTTTTATGCACTATGAGGTGGAACAACAACTCAACATGAGGCTATATCGTGTTTCAGGCCAGATGCTGTAGAAGAATGGGTAAATAAACTGCACATAGTAAGATTTTTAAGCAAAGAAATAAAAAATGAATTCCTGACGTCAATGAAAAGAAATAGAGGTAAACGACAAAAAAGGGACCATGAGTGACGCTAAACAAAACACTAAATACTATAACGTAAGTGTAAAACTGCATTACTCTACAAACAATACAGATGAAAAGAAATCCAATAAAGACCATTACTTTAGGGATTAATCCGAAAATGTGCATTTGTGCAAAGCAGGAGCAGCAACACCAAGTGCATGGTGTGCTGCAGCCTTGTAGTAGCCAAAGGCCAAAATGGAAACTTTGATGGGCAAGCGAGACAGGGAACCTAAAAGTTAATCCCACAAAGTGAGGATTAAATCATATGCAGCAGATCAGTAAACCAAAGCAAACCTACCGTGGAGAAAACAAGTAGCAGATGCCCACCATAAAGTGAGTATCCTTCAAAGGCCTGACATTATGATGCTGTACATTATTTTTGCCCTTGTGCCAAGTATCAGTATTTTTTCTACCAAATGTTCTTTGGGCTTCCAACATTTTGTCCGACACAAAATATCCAGTGAATACTGGGAAAAAAATCTGACTGAGGCTCCATTTCATTTCTATGACACATAAAAAGTCCTAAAAAGTTGTAAAAGTCCTCAAAACCTGAAATGGAACAACAAAAATGATTAAACATCACCTGGACTTGTGATTTTGTTAAATAATTTAATACCAACAGAAGGTGAGTTGAGAATTTGAGTGCTAAAGAGCCATATTCCTCATTTGACCACAGACATTCAGATATCATGTTTTCAAAAGGCTAAAATCCTTTGCACTGTTTTATTTAATAATAATTAAATTTACATAATTAACTGACCAGGACCTGACAGGGGGAAAAAAACATCAGGTTTACACCAGGACAAAATTCTTTTTTTTTTTTTAAGTGGCATTTAAAATTTAAAAAGTGTTTTTTTCTGGGGGGTCTGCATCAGAAAAGCCCTGACTGATCGCCACCAGATTTCTCTGGTTCAAGGGCAAACCTGCTGTTCTGAATGATGCTTGAAGGGCTCAGATATCTTTATCAATGAGGACTTCCATGAAGCCATCTGGCAAAGAAGGAAAGAATTACTTCTAGGCAGCCTAAGAGAAAAGTGATATTGATAAGACATGACAAACCTAATGTTCATCCAGCCACCCAAAATCCACCACAACAAAGGAAGGTAAATGTTCAAAGTTCTCTACACTAGATATTTATACAGTATTCTCATTACCTAATCAGATATCTACATATCTCTACACATAATATGGACTACAAAAAATCTAATCTTATAATACTTTGTACTTTGTTCTTTTGATCTCTCTACAACTGAGCCCTTTTTTCATGTCTCTAACCTCTGTAGTTTTTCTTTAACTGCTTTATCAGTAATGTGGTTTACTAGAGAAATCTATGAGTTTACCATCACTTTCATGTAGACATTATTTAGACGGAGGCTTCAAATAAATCAGCTAGGTACCCTGGGCTGTAAACGATCTATTATCTTGTCTTTTTTTGTGCATTCTGGGGGGGAAATCAAGTAAAAGTCAATGCTAAAAGTTTACATTTAACACTTGTACCTACAAGTGGCTCCATGGTGCAGTGGCTAACACATTCACTTTACACGCCAAAGATCCTGAGTTTGAGATGAGGAGGAGTTATAAACCCAGCCAACCCCTGGGGAAAGAAGGGAGCAGCCAAAAGTACCTTGTATCTACAACAAGTTCTTAAATTCAGGTCATTAGATATTGAGGCAAACCTTTATTTAACCAAATAAAGTCAAACTCTTGAGATTAAGAATCTTTTTGCATGTCCTGGACGTAAGCAGCATTACCCTAGCATATTTTTCAATGGTGGGAGAAAGCAGAGCTCTCTGAGAAAATTCATGCAAAAACAGGGAGAACAAACACCACACGGAAGTGCTCTACCTGTGAGGCAACAGTGTTAACCACTGAGCCACCATGCTGTAAAGTTATTCTAAACTGAATGAAACATAATATTTAAGAAAATGATTGGAGATTTATAGACTATCCTATAGGCTAAGCTTTAGGTGGGTGCACAAATCCATTACAGTATCTCAAACGGGGTCATATTATCGTACCTGTACCAACCCTTAGACTGACAACATCTTTAAACCCTCTGCTCTCACCCACACAGTGTTCTCACTGTACAGCACAGCAGGCTACCTTTAGCATCCCTGCCTACTCTTTCTGTCTTTCTGGGAAGCTCCAGGCCCAGAATAGAGCTCAGAGCTCTATGGTTTACATAAATCACAATACCTCCTGAGCTTGGAAGGGGGAAGAAAGACACAAGCATCTGTTTTTGTTTGCATTTTATTTCAAAACATGAAATTGAATCAATCTTTTAATACTCTGGATTGTATAAACATGGGAGAGAACTGCTTGAATAAATATCAAGAATGAAAATGGATTTCTCGTCGACAACTATTATCTCTGTGGTTTATTTATGAATACCACAGCTGGTGCCAAAATAGGCAAAACATAAAAATACAGAGATAATGTGTTTAGCCCTTTTTCATTTTCTTCTCTTTAAGTGAAAGAATAAATATTGGGATTTACATCACATTTACATTTTTATCAAAATCAAGTTGGGAGCCACTAAACCTGTATGCACCATTTTCATCCGTGGTTTCCAAGACAACTGTGAAAATAACAAAAGCAACATGACACTGACATATTTAACAGGAAAATCATTAAAACCAACATGAGGGGCCAGATGATGCTGTCTGTGTCACAGTCGGTGTGTGACTGATAAACACCACACAGGATCCATAAATAGACTAATAGCTCCTTCTCTGCTCCCACTACAATGCTCTCAGTCACGATGGTTAGTGGGTGTTTTTGTAAGAATTGATAAAATCCCCTCAATCTCAGATACTCATGGTCTGTGCTATCAGACACAGTGTGAGATGCAAACATGCACACAAAAGCACACCTTAACATATCCGAGGGCCATCTATCGCTGGCCACACAACACCCACCAATGCTTAACTACTTCTCATGCACACATATATTCATAAGGTATTATGCAGAATAACAGTTTTATGGATTTTAAATGGCATTCATTTACGAACAGTGTGGCCAGCCATCACATGGAAGGGCTATTTAATCCCCTCTTAATGTAGATCAGTCTTCTAGGGTGAGATGCAGAGGGAGGTCCGGGACATTAGGGAAGTGGAATCTGTCTTCAGCTACTGATTAAACATTGGGCTGGGGTGAAGGAATAGAAAGGGATTGCATCAATTGGGACAGATGCACAAATGCATAATGGAACCATCACATGAAGGCTGTGCCTCCATTAATATCTTTTGAGAGCGACTGTTCCAGATAACAAGAAGCTTTTTCTGTCCATATTTTTGACCTCCGATTTTTACAAGCAGTGCCCTGGTTATTATACACAGAGAACCAAACTTCACACAACCACACTGAGAACCACAGCAGATCCTCCACAGCCAGAGAGATGACTTTCTATAGTCTGTGCACGCTCCGGTGTGTGTGTATGTATGTGTGTGACAGGTTTATAGGAGTCATTTATCCTGCTCAGCGGGCTAGTGTAGTGCGGAATGGTGGCCTGAGTGCCAGGCGTAGCTTATTGTTGTGTAGCCTTTATGGGCTACATTAAGTACAGC
The DNA here is from genome assembly GCA_015106735.1 of Paratilapia polleni. Classification (NCBI taxonomy): domain Eukaryota; kingdom Metazoa; phylum Chordata; class Actinopteri; order Cichliformes; family Cichlidae; genus Paratilapia; species Paratilapia polleni. The sequence continues at coordinate 2,557 of VUQI01028829.1, read as the reverse complement.
TGAGTGAGAGGGAAACATACAGTACAATACCCTGAGCTCACACATGTCATACACACAGAGATTAAGTACCTCCCTGGGCCCAGGGCAGGCCTACATTCACTCAGCACAGGACCCTGGCACACTCTTTCCGACTGCAGGCATGTGTGAAGGTGCACGTGTGTGTGAGAACATATACTGGGCACCGAAAACAGAGATATTATAAGGAAGAGACACAACGGTAAATAAATATTAAACAAAATTTTACAAGATAGAGGGTGTCACTCCTCTGCCCCCAAAGAATGAAGCAGCAGTCAAACCAGCAAACATACGAGCCAATCATGTTGCATGTGCACAGAAGAGCTTCACGACAGTTTCCACCATGTATTAGCAGTAGATCTGTTTTCATAGTAAAGATGTAGCTATGTGGACTTTTTCTTGGCTGTCTGTATCCATAACGTGAATTAGCATGATATTTCTTAAAGTTCTCAGGTGGGATGAGCAGAGACTGACTGTAATGTTGTGAAACTGTGTGCACCTTTTTTAACTAAGGTCATCAAACATTTTTGTTTGATGACCTTAGTTAAAAGTTTTTTTTTGTTTGTTTATTTTGCAAAGCAAATTTGACTGCCAATTCTATACATGCAGTGTTTAGGTTCCAGAGACAATTGAAATAAAAGTTATGGCTCTCTCCCCAGTCATTTAGATAGTTGCTGGATCTTGTTAGCCAAAATAAGTGCCTGGAGACATTACCAAGATGGCTGCAGAGTGGCATGACTTGCTTCTAGAAGGACTTTGCTGAAACTAATCAGAGAAAAGTTAAGGGAAACATTTAATCAGCATTTGAAGAACTGACAAAAGGGTGATGTATTGAAACCAGATCACATATATCACTTCTGAATCTCTTAGTAATATTTGGCTGATTTTTCTCGAAAATGGATGAGGGAATATTTCAGTTAGAAGCACTGCAATCCAAAATGTGAGAGATGAGAGTAGGTCATTAAAAGGCCTCTTTTCCCACATCGTTGATCACTTTGAGCAATATAAACAAAATGGATTTCACATCACCACTGGACTGCTCTTTCTTGGCTTTGTTAATAAAAAAAAAAACAGAGACAGAAATATGTGTACACACGCACACACACACACACACACACACAAATACATATGCACACTTGCTCTCAGACACACTGGCACAGATAAACGGGTCCAACAATCAGGCGATTTGAAAAGCAGCTTTATTCTCTCACTTACCCACTTATAACGCCCCCCACTTGCGTGTCTGCTTTTTTGAAAGCTTCATAAGCGTCGCCTCTTCAACTGTGTTCCACAGTGTAAAAATAGAGGCCATTATATTGCCTAATGCCTACCTGCCAGCCCTCTATGCTCCCCCCTGTACACGAAGGCTTTTACATGATGAGGTGGCTGACATGTTCCACACACACCATCCATTACCATATGTACACTGGATGAGACTCAGCCTGCGCAACTTATACTAATGCATGTTTGGTATGCCCTGTGGGGGTGGGAGACATACGCGCACATGTACACACACTCACACACACATAACACCAAAAAGATGTGCAAACTCTCTCCCATACAAATATTATGGCAGCATTGTGATATGGCACTTGTATTAACAGCATGATGCTTTTAAAGTAAATAAAAACATTATAGCTGGCTCTCTAGTGCAGGCAAGGTCCAGCTTCTCAGGTAGGTGTGTGTGTGTGTGTGTGTGTGTGTGTGGGTGAGACTGGAAGAGGGGGGGCAAACCTCTGTGCCGGGGAGGTGGTTCCTCTCTAATTGCCCCTCTAGGTGCCTGTGTGCTGGAGAGCTGAACTGAGGGTAAACACAGATCTAGACATGATTAATAGCCAGAGGTCAGGGCAGAGCAAAAGCAGGCAGAGGCTGCGACCTCACTCCAGCCTACCTTGGCCATCCAAATCTATACACAAGCGCTCACTGAAGGCCAGGAAAAGTCTTTACTTTTTCAACAGTAGATCTCCACATGTGTCCACACTCACACATAAAAATCCAAATAGATCTATTGAATCCGGATTCCTCTCAGCAGAGGAGTTAAATTTGGACTGGAGATAAATAAAGAAGTTGTACAGTAGGTCAATCAGGGGTGAGGGTGAAAGGTAAAGTTGAAGGGTGAAGGTCAAAATGTCCACAGCAGAAGTCCTTAACAAGCGATGATCAATACGTGACCAGGGAGCCCTGAGCTCCTTATTTCTACTTCATTCCTATGCAGCTGTAGGTGGTCTTGCAAACATTTTACACTGTAGCAGAGAGAGACGCAACCTGCTTCTATTACTGGCCCACTTTGTCTTCTCTGTCCCTTGACAAAAACACACACACACACTGTTTTCTTCCCTACAGTACGTCCCATGTGCACATTCCTATCTGTCGCACCGATCTACACACACGCAGAGCACATCCACAGTTGAATGGAGTCAGGTTGGGCGGCCCTTCATTCTTCATGCAAACGGTAATTTAGTGAGACTGCCTATTGATTGAGCGCCGCTTGTCTCCCAAACAATGCCACTTCAATCAGCGGCCCGTGGGGGGTGGAGGTGGG
>VUQI01028828.1:0-15451 GCA_015106735.1 Paratilapia polleni | reverse complement strand
CATTTTTGCCCAGTCTCTTTCTTATTGTTGAATCATGAACTCTGACCTTAACTGAGCCAAGTGAGGCCTGCAGTTCTTTAGATGTTGATCTGGGTTCTTTTGTGACCTCCTGGATGAGTTGTCGATGCGCTCTTGGAGTAATTTTGGTAGGCCGGCCCCTCCTGGGAAGGTTCACCACTGTTCCAAGTTTTCTCCATTTGTGGATAATGGCTCTCACCGTGGTTCACTGGAGTCCCAAAGCCTTAGAAATGGCTTTGTAACCCTTTCCAGACTGATAGATGTCAGTGACTTTGTTTCTCAGCTGTTTGTTTAGATCGTGGCATGATGTGTTGCTTTTTGAGATCTTTTAGCCTACTTCACTTTGTCAGACAGGTTCTGTTTAAGTGATTTCTTCATTCATCAGGTCTGGCAGTAATCAGGCCTGGGTGTGGCTGGTAAAACTGAGCTCAGCTTTCTTTCTTCAACTTTAAATAGTCTGTGTTTTTGCTTTGATCTTTAATTCTGATGCTTAAAGCAGTAAAAACCTGAGCTCGTCTGTGCTGCGTTTACAGTGACTGAAAATAAATTCAGCTGGAGCGCCCCCTGCTGGCCTGAACAGCCAATAATCACAGAGGTCACGTGTGCTGAAGAGATTTCATTTTCACTGAACCAAAGACGGTGGATGGATGAACCAAACCACACACTTATTATTGTTATTATTATTGTTCCTGGTGTGAGTCACCCTGCAGGCAAAGGAAACAAACAAACAAACAACAAATAAAGCTTGGTGCATGTATTAAAACAAACAGGAACAGGAAATGTGTTTTAAAGACGAGAGAGTTCATGAATGTTATCATCCCTCCAGTGTTGATGATAGTATCTGTAACAATACTCATTAGGTAAATAAGAAATTTATAGTAGTAAGAAAGTTATTATTAGTATCATTATTTTATTTATTTCATATGTTTTATGTTTTCCACAAGAGACCAGAGGGGCTCAGTTCAACATATCCTGGCTTTCTCTGCATTAGCCAGTTTGACAAAACCTAAAACCCCAGTTGGAGATAACGGGTGTCACGATGGTGGTTATCAGCTTTCTCTGTTAATCCTTTCAGGCTCTGAGCATGCTCACACAGAAACGTTTTCTCAGTGGCACAAATTCTGTTTCAGTTTTTATCTGATTATTTTTACACGTTTCTGTGATGTAATGAAGAACAATCGTAAGCATTTCATACGTTTCAAAGACCTTTATTGTCAAATAAATCACATGTATGCAAAGAGTCAGTATTTACAGTGTTCACCCTTCTTCTTCATAACTTCTGCTGGATCTCAGCTTCTGGGCCGAATCCTGATGGATGGAGATCACTTCCTGCTTTATCAGCGCTCCAAACTGATCCCAGTTTGTGCACCTCTGCTTCTCCACCTGCTTTATAAGGACTGACCATAGATCAAACTAAGATGTGGGGACTTTCCTGGCCATGGATCCAAAATGTTAATCTGATGAGCTGCGAGCCACTTAGTCCTCACTCGTGCCTGGTGACATGGAGGTCCATCAGGCTGGAAAATACAGACTGTCACCAAACTGCTCCTGGATCAGAGGAGGAAGGTGGTCTCTGAGGATGTTTTTAACATGGTCGGTTGTAATAAATTACTAAATAATCTAAGTTAAATTTTAGAAGTACAGTACATAAGTGGAGCCAGAAGAGCATGATGAGGTGAAGCAGGAAGAGGTGGCAAATCCAAGCTAACCTCAGGCGTGTCTTCATCCACACGTCAGTTATTATTACAACACGCAACAAAGCCTGTAGGGCTGCACCTTCAGATCTATCTATAGTGTAATCCAGTTATTAATTAAAATTAGGTTTGAAGAGAGAAAACATCAAACTCCGTCTCACTATCACCCAATATGGGGTAACCTGGTCTTTATGACCAGGAACTGCAGAGGCTCCAGTTAAACTTCTAAATGACTTAAAAACATTAAAAAAACATTGAAAAAACAAAACATTTATACTGACACAAACAAGCACTTTAACACATCCATCAACAGGCAGCTTATGAAGCTTCACATCAGAGTCATTTACAGGGAACAGCGGACGGCGGCTTCAGAGGGTCCACGCTCCTTCACTTCAGTTAGAGGTGCGAGCAGCGACACACCTGTACAGCACAAACAGCTTCACCTGGACGAGCATCCGTCGTGTTCCTGCTCGTCTTCATCACGTCGTGGCTGTTCAAAGCTCTAAAACAGGACTCGATGGCGGCTTCTCCGAGTCTTTAAGGTGAATCTCTCCTCCTCCTCCTCCTCCTCCTCCTCCTCCTCCTATCTCTCCTCCCCTGTGGCATCAGGCTGTTTGCTGCTCCCTCCTTCCTCCAGAGGGTACCCTTCCTCCTCCTCCTCAGCCCTGCCGTCTGCTATGATGCTGACCCGGTCACAGACCTCAGAAGGGGGCGAGGCCAGGTACAGGGAGGAGTTAGGAGGTGGCAGCAGAGACTGAGGGGGTGGGGCAGAAAGATGGATGTTAAGTCAAAGAGGACATTCACAGCTGAAAACACACTCAGGTGAACACAGACCTCTTTAAAGTGCGGCGGCAGAACGACTTCTGGACACAGGAACTGGGAGATTTGTTTCCAGTACACCACCGTCAGCACCACCAGAACAACCACCATGGCCATGACCACGAACGCCACCACGGCCGCCACCCACGGAGCTGTGTCCTCTGCAAGAAAACCACACAACAACAGGTGAGCCCGTCTTCAGTGCCTGGATCATAAAAGGACCGCGGTTCTCGATGTCCGCCCGTGATGCCTACTGTCGCCGGTGCTCTCACAGATGACGCTGCTGTGCTCGCTCGGTCTGCTGTTGTAATGGGTGCTGATTTGGACTTGGACACAGTACTCGCTCACGGGATCCAGGTGATCCAGGACCACCCGGTTCTGCTGTACGCCGCTGATGATTTTCACCTGCAGGAGGCAGCAGAGAGGAGGTCAGATGTGTGCGGTCTACAGGGTTATTCCAGGTTTCATGAGTTTTTATTTTCAGTAGAGTTTAGTTTCAGTGGATTTGCCTTTTTCGTTTTTTTTATGCTGAGTTTTAGTTTAGGTTTTTAAAATTTCAAACTTTTAAAATACACTAAGGTTTGTTTGTTTTACTTTATTTTTCTTTTTAAGTTTAGCTTTTATTTTTAAAAATGCTTATGTTTCATTTGGTTAGTTTAGTTTTCATATGAAATCACGAGTGAAACTCAGGATAAAAAAAACTGTCCGATTTTAAATAAAAGCTGCTTTAAAATGTCACATTTTAAAGCAGCTTTTGGTACTCGTCTCTCCCTGACTCTGTCCTTGGGTTTGAGAAGCTGCTGAGACGTCACTAACGTCCTCTCTTTCATTCTTCCCACTCATTCAGTGTCATGATTTTTTGCCCCAGTAGAAAACTATAACCGTATGAGGTCAGTCTCACCTCTTCCTTCTGGCTGCTCTTCCAGTAGGTGATGTTATAGGTGGCGGAGCTGTACACATCCCTCAGTGTCGAAGTCTTAAACTCTGGATCTCTGATGCTGACTTCCAGAGATGCCCCGTTGGGGTGAAGAGTCACATTGGGCGGGCCGATGGAGGCTGAGGAGGACAGGACGAGGGAGAGGGTGAAGAGATTTTAAAAAGCTTTTAAAATGAGTGATTTTACAGTTTTTATTGGACAACACCAAACATCAACCGAAATGAAGTTGAAGCATGAAACAGCTGCAGTTCCTCGAACGTCCACTAGAGGCTCCAACAGTGAGTCAGTCCCCACTGACTCCCAAAGTCCACTCCAACCACTGAAACTCTTCAAACCCGTCTCGTTGGAAGCGTTCTCACTCAGACAGCAGACAGTTTCACTAACAACACACAGCTAAAAAAACAAGAAGCACAACAGAAACTGTTCAATCAGCCTGACACCGTTTCACGCTGCACTAAAGTCAGCGAAGGTGAGATCTCTACAGAGTGAGTAAGATGCTGAAAAGCTTCTTCATGGTTTCATTTCTGGTCATCTTCAGTACAGTGTTGCTCTTCGTAATTCCCCTCCAAAAGCAGCTATTGCGTAACTACAGACTATCCAGAAAGCTGCTGCTGGAGTCTGAACAGAAACTGAAGGAGAGATCCTAAAACTCTGGTTTTCAGTAACCTCTGCAGGGTTCCTACTTCTCTAGGAATTGGTTTTAATGCTCCTCTCCTTTTTTAAGGCACTAAACAGCCTTATCCCTCCTATATCACAGATTCCCTGTTGTTCTGTGATCCTCCACAAATCTTAAACTACACAGAAGGAACCAAGACACTGGATAGACTTTTTTACTTTATAATGATCTATGACCTGCCGCCATCGTCTCCCAACACTTGTTCTGTTAGATTAATGTTAGCAGTGAGGGGAAGCTAAGTCAGCAGACCAGCCAATGGGAGTTAGGTTAACATTTCCCCCTTTGAAAAGCTTATAACCACAAACAGTATAAAACATGGGCATAGCTTCTGTGTCTGGAAAGGGAAGCCAGTGTTAAAGCTCCATAAACCTGCATTCTTTTTAACAGCCAGCAGGGGGCGACTCCTGGTTGTACAGAAGTCTATGTGAAAATGTCCCTCGGCTCCCTCGCCCTGTGACCTCAGTAAACACCTTCCTGATGGGTTTACGGTCCCGGTCACTAGTTTCAGGGCTTATTAAATAAAGCATTAAGTCAGTTTTGTATATTGTGGTTATTATTAGAATCAAAATGGATTATCCAGGATCTGCTCATCTGTTAAACAACTTGCCAATCACAAGTCATTAGCCAATGAGTGTGCAGCATCCTTCGGTTTCACATTCAGATCCACCCCTCGCTCGCATCAGGTTTCAAAACACCAAGATGGAGACGTTCATCTCTCGGTGTTATAACGGTGGCTACGTCCATCTTTATAACTGTCAAAACAAAAGAACTGCAAGGTCAAAACACGCATGACACTTCATTTAAGAGACAACATGTTCAAGTTACTGACCGTACCCGTCTAAAACACAGCCTTAACTAAACCCCATCAGGAACACTGACAGCTAGGCTACTGACATGCTTTGGAGGGCAATGGACAATTTTTTGAGGGCCTTCAAGGTAGCTATCCAGTAGACTTCATAGCTAGAGTTTCATATCAGTTTCTAACCCCTGGTCATTGCTTACGAATGCAGATGAATCAGAAAGCTAATAAAGCTCAGCTGTAGACAAACCATAAACCAATGGCTATCCGAGGCCATAAATGCCATTCTTTTGCTCTTCACACAGACTGTTTACCTGCAGGCAACCGAAGGCTGCTCAAACACGACTGGTCAACAGAACTCAAGTGGACTGCAAGCAGAAACCAGAAAGCTTCCAGTACCAGAAGTCTTGTCTTGTGCAGATAACTGTTTATAGAGATTTCCTTTCAAATCTCTTTGTGTGCCTGTTTTTTAGCCATAACTTTTTCCATCTGAGTGTCCAAACAGGCGAAGGTTTCAGTGGGGTAAACGTCACCCTAATCCCAACGTGGGAACATCAGCTAGTCTCCTGATGGCAATGGTCAGTTTTTTTCTGGGTTGCCAGAAGATATCTAGGCCAAGATTTCAGTTTAAGTCTTGCGGTTTACAAACGCAGGTAAATCAATAATCAGGTAAGCCTCAGTCACACTACAGTAAAAACAGGACGGCAACCTCCATGTGACTAGGGAAAATTGGTGGCTGCCCAATGACTGCACTGAATTTTTTTTCACATTTGGCGACCAATTGCAAGTAGTTGCAGTGAGCAACTGGTCGCCCAGAGGCTGAAAGGGGGAAACCCTCAACCTCATGGTGACCAATTTCGATCACAAAGTGACTGCACAGGTCACCTGGTGGGAGGCAACTTGTCCCCAAACAATCACAGTCCAACTCAGACTGACTGCAAATAACTGGCATCGAATTTAGAATCACAGGCAGACTGCCAACATGTTGCAGTCAGTCCGAGTCAGCCTGTGCCTACTTGTCTGTGACGTGTCTCGTTGCAATAAGGGGCTCGACTAAGCTGGTTGCCAACTGTTCTGATTATATTCCTCTATAAAAGTAAGGTTGCTGAGCACCTATGTCTATTTTGCAATGAAATTGCCGTCCTGCAGCAATTATCTCATTATTTGTGGAGGAATTTCTGAATTTCTGTTTCAGATCTACGAGGTTCTGGCTGGACTCTGAATGTAAGTAGTTAATATGAATTTTTGCGTATGCCGACGGTAACAGATTTGTGATTTTTGCCGATTTATCACAGATTGCATGTAGTTGCCAACTTGACCGCATTCAATCGCAGACTGATAGCAGACTGACTCCATCTTATCCCCGTTTTAGCACCGTCTCAATGCACCAAAGTCACTTTGAAAATGACACCTGACTGTGAGTGGTTGCAGACCTGGTCCCCGTCATCGAAGCAACTATTTCAAAGGCAACGAGATCACAAGTTCATTCCACGTGGTTGCAATAATTTTGGTTGTGCTGCTGTGACTGCAGCAGCAGTCAGGTTAAACTGAGGTTTGCAGCTCACAGGTGAACCTGTGTAAGCCAGTTTTTAAAGCTCAGCATCTTCGATGAAGCAAACATGAGCATGTCAGAGAAAATAATAATATAAATAAGGCTTCAGATCGTTTCCACTCACTGTCTCTGTCCATGGTCACATGGTTACTTTCCACCCAGGCGGAGCTCTCGGCCCCCTGATGCACCTGCACTCTGCCCGTGTAACTCCCGTACACGGTGATGGAGGAGGAGGAGGAGGAGGAGAAGTCACATTTTAGGGCTGAGATGTTCACACAGCCAGGTTTGTATTGATGGGGTGGGTTTCTGTAGCAGAAAAACACAGTAATGGCACTACAGATGTGATTTCAGAAAGAAAAGCAGAGGGAAAGCCCCTGATGTTCGACCGTGGATCGACAGCAGGAGTGTGTTTCTGTGTGTACAAAGAGTGTAACCACAACTGTACAAAAGCACATAAAAAGACAATTATACAGCATGTGATTTAGACACCAAACATTCTCTCTACTGAAATCCTTCAGTTTGGAAGTCATGATACTAACTTGTGTATGATGTGAAACAGTGCTGATTTTACCCATCAGTAACTCAGCTTTGTTCTTGGTACAGTCGATGCTAGCTCGCACACGAAGTACGAACACGTGAGATGACAGCACTGATTAATCAGACATCAAAGCTTTGCTGTGCTGGAACATAATGTCTACAGCGTGCAGTTTGTGCATCAGGACAGAAAACCGTGTGTTTGCTTTCTAACACGAGTCGGTCGAGGTGTACCGCCCGCTTCATCTGTGTTTCCCAGAACAGAGATGCTGCAGATAAGAGGAAGTTCCTGTCATGTGAACACCTGGACCGCAACAAATAACAGCTAAGATTTTACCACGTTCCTCACCAACCACACGGACACCAGCACTTTTTCCAGATATTAAGATGACTTTAATGACATTCAGAGCACGAGAAAGGCAGGTGCAAGTGTTGTTTTTCCTGTAATGATCTGACTGCAGCGTTTCACAAAAGTGGAACAGCAGGATTGATGGTGCACATATCGCCTATTCATAAGCAAAGCGGCATTTAACCGGCAAGGGTGGGATGAGTCATGACTGTCCACCTAAAACCCGATTTTACTCTGTGTGCACACAACCCTGCTTCTACAGCATGGGGGATACTGTTTCAAATATAAGAAAAAACAGGAGTTAATCATTTAAAAATCATTTTAATACAACTGAAAATAATACAAAGACAACATATCAAATTTTAAAACTGAGGGGTCCAGCAGTCTGCGGACTAATGGTTCAACAATTTAAGGCCAAAATCCTGAGAAGTGTGTGCACACAGGGACCAGGCGTGGTGTTCACATCCTCAGGCTGCGCTGCATTAAAAACAGACCTGACTCTGAGGTGGGAATCACTGCACAGGCTCAGGAGCACTTCAGAAAACCATCAGCAGTGAACGCAGCTCATCGCTGCATCCACACATCAAGTTCAAACAGCATCCAGAAACACCACCGCCTTCTCTGGGCTCGAGCTCATTTAAGATGGACTGAGGCCGAGTGGAAAACTGTGCTGCGGTCTGACCAATCAGAAGCTGAGATTCTGGATGCTGCGTCCTGCGGGCTAAAGGGGAGAGGGACCGTCCGGCTGTTATCAGCACACAGCTCAAAGCAGCATCCCTGATGGTTCATGAAACTCACAACATTTAATCTGTTCATTTGTCAGACATGAATTCACTTCCTTATTTCCATCTTCCTGAACTCGATTTTTCATCAGACCATTCTCATTTCGACCGATTCGTGTCCATGTAAACAAAATAAAGATGTGGCACTTTTAAATGGTGAAACCGCTCACAGTCGGCGGTGCCACGAATCAACCTGCCGCTCACACCAGAGACCACAGTTCAAGTCCCACGTGGAAGCAGAGATGTTCCTGTTAAACTAGACATTTAAACGGGAGAAAAAAGAAAAAACTGACGAGTCTAAAAGCAAAAAAACAAAAGAAACAAACACAGGAAACAGTCACAATCGAGGCCAATCCCGCATACTTAAATACTGTCCTCACAAATACAGCACTTCAGCGTGTTTAAACCATGAATCCAATCATAGTTTAAATGTGCGGCTCGTTGCATACACGATGTCAGCAGAGCGCGGCTAACGTTAGCAGTGCTAGCAGGCTAACTGCTGCTCTACGCTAATAACATGAATAACTAGTTTAGTGACTCGTGTTTTTGGTGCAAACTAGACGTTTAACCGTCTGCTCCAATGGTTCCCAAATGCTGTGAGACGAGTCCAGGTGTGCCTTTAGAGTCTGTGTCAACCAAACTTCACTACTGCATCTCACAAAGTGCACTGGCAGTGTGAATGTTAGGTAGAAGAGCGTGCTTGTATGAACGTGTGTGTGAATGGGTGAATGAGACATGCAGTACAAATAGAGCAGAAAACCAGTCCATTTACCACGTTGTGCTGCCACCCAGACAATCTCTTTATCAGGAAAAGTCTTGCTTATTTCAGCAAGATGTTGCCAAACCACATTCTGCAAATATTCTTGTTGTATTTGTAGTGTTTTGTTGTTTGTACATCAGCCTGGTCTGTTGTGTAAAGAAGATTTGATTTCCAGCACATTCTGTGTGTATTATTGTCTTTTTTTTTTCTTTTAGAAAAGTTCTTCCTTATTTCAGCAAATGGAAGCACAGCACGAGTGCTTAGAGCCGGGCTGTCAGTCATTTCAGCTGATGGGTCACATACAGCACAACCCAATAAACCAACGGTTTTACTGGGTTGTGCAGAAGTATAAGTAACTGCTGACATTTAATAAGCCATCGATTTACAGAAAAGATGATGATGAGCCTGCGATAACGTTTTTTACTCTTTATGATTCCAACAATTTGTCAAGACCTACAAATACTTGAACTTCCTGTATACGTCCATGCCTGTGTAGTACAGTTAAGACATAAAGACTTCATCACAGTTTTCACACTTTACTAAGCCATCCAGTGGGTCAGACCGGACCCTCTGGTGGGCCGCAGACCTCATGTTTGACAACCCTGGTTCAGAACATTATGGAAGGAAAAATACGAAAAAGGAGGCTGTGAACTGTTGAAATCCTACATCCAGCACCACGGGAAACGTGTGGCTTTAAACTCCAGCAGCAGGTCTCTTACAGATGCAGCTCAGTGGGCAACATGCTGCTGTAACAACTTTATTTAAACATGTTGCTGCAACAGTATCAGAATACACAGAAAATGTAAAGGAAAAATCAAATCTAATGTGGATTTTTGTACTATTTTCAGTCAAGCAGAGAATCGAAGCGACTTCTCCTGCTTTTATTTACATTTTGCAGAGAGCCAGCTGCTTTGGCAACGGTTTTTTAACATACTTCCCCTTCTTCTCTGATATTTCATCAGTGCTGGGAATCAGTAAGACTGAAAGACTGAGTTTTGAGTTACAGCTTAAAGCGTGATGATCACCTTCAGCTTGTTAAACGTGAACATTCGTTTGTTTTGTCTCATTTAAAATGAACTTCACTCATACTCTCAGACACCTGAAGGCTAAATGATGACTGTGAAGCCACCACACTTCAGCCTCACACTGGGCTGGTGACTCACATGTACTCGGCTGTGTAGAGCAGGTCGCCGGTCGCCCCTTCAGGTGGATCCCACCTGAGCACCAGGTCCATGTTGAGGGAGGTCAGGCAGACGTTGGTGGGTGTGCTGAGGACTCCTGACCCCGCTGCGCAGCCCACACACAAACACACAGGTATCAGTGCTGTTCAGTGACACTAAACACACACTGCTGTCTTTTTACTGCCATTATCCTGGGGTCAAAGTTCACCTGTCTTACTTCAGTAAACAGAGGTGAGTCTGCTCTCTGATTTCAGGCCATAACTTTACTTTAAAAACTTGTACACAGCTGGATGTTTCTTATTTCACATCATGGCTGCCATCAGCCGCTCTGTGCCGCTGACTCTTTCTAACTGACATCAGACTGAATGTAAATGTAGGACTTCTCCTCCTCAGCTCGTTTAAGTGAAAGAGTTTACCTGCGGAGCGGCACAGGGCGCAGAGCGTCAGGATGAAGGCGCAGACAGAGGCTGCCATGTTCTCCAGCAGGTCCCCGCCGTCTCCGTGCTGTGATCCGGCTCAGGTCTGTCTCTGAGTGTGCGTGTGTGTGTGTGTGTGTGTGAAAGGGTGTTTCCTGGTAGCTTTCACAGTAACAAGAGGCGGGGAAATACGCGGAAACGAAAGTCGTGTGTGCGCAGAAACGATTCAGGCTTCAAGGAATCAGAGCGCGCTGGAAAAAGTGTGGGTTCAACCCAGGTCACACAGACGTGACCAGCCTCATGACTTCATTTATTCATTTATTCATGTGAGAGTGCGCAGGTCTGCTTGTTAGACTGGAATAAACTAAACCAGAGTGATTTTCAAACGGAACCATCTCCATTTACAGCTTTTTAACCTCACGTGGACAGGCGGTGTTGTGAGGACATTTGGGCTGCTTTAAGGGGCAGTTTGAGGGTTTGGATTCGGGTTATGGTCAGGTTAGGATCTGGTTCCGGTTCGCGTCAGTCTGTTGCTTATTATGGTGAAATAACCGTGGCAGTGAGCCTCATAAAGACAGGAAGACAAGAGTGAGTGTGCGTGTGTGTGTGTGTGGTATTTATCATGTTGTTAGGACCTGCATGACACAGTCATGATGACAAAAGCATGACGGGAATCAGTTTACGCTGGTTAGGTTCAGGTATGTGACTGAGTGAGTCTCCGGAGGGTTAATGTAAGTCAGGGCTGAGCAAACCTCAGGCAGCACTGTGCTCATGTGTTAATGAATCTCCAGGTAAATGACTACAGACAGAAACACTAAAGCACCACAAGCTGCAGTTCCTCTAACATCCACCAGAGGCTCCAGCAGTGAGTCAGTCCCCATAGACTCCCACGTTAAAATGTCCAACTTTACAGCAGAAATAAACAGATAGAAATAGTCAGGTGGTGGAGGGAATACTTCAAAGATTTCCTCAGTCCGACCAACACGCCCTCCATAGAGGAAGCAGTCTGAGGACGGAGGGGATGACTCGGCCGTCAATGGGGTGAGGTCACTGAGGGAGTCCACTCCTTGGGGTGGATGAGATTCACCCTGAGTTCCTTAAGAGGCGTGTCCTGGTTGACACACCTCTGCAACATCGCCTGGAAGTCAGGGACAGTGCCTCTGGACTGAGTAGACTGGGGCGGTGGTTTGGCTCCAAGAAAGGGAGCCACTAGCTGGACCTCAGATTCAGGAGGAACAATGCAGTTTTCACCCTACCCTCCTAAGACCCAGCAGTTCCTTTCTGTCCTCTGTGGGGGACATGAGCCTGAGACCTCTACATCCAGCACCCCTCATGTAATCTGTATGTCCTGCTGCACTGTCAGGAGGACATCCTGGGCTCTCTAGTGATGCCACATTTGTGGGGGTTTGGCTAACAGAGCACGTGGACTTTCTTTTCAAAATGACGAGCATTGCAGCATCCACATTTTCTGGCTACAGGTTAAGTGATACATTTTTGCAGATATTATGTTTCTATTGCTAAAAATCGAACATTTTCTTCAATATGAGAGTCTTAACAGCAGGACTTACTACCTCCCATTTTCAACCTTTCAACCATTCTCCAGGAAGCAGAGGGCTGACTGAGGCACAAAGGATTTTACTGAGAACCGTGGAAGTGGAGTCAGACCTGGAGCTGTCAGGAGATGTGATGGAGGAGGGCCAGAGTGTAGAGCAGGAAGGTGACAGCTCAGAGGAGGACATGTCTCCATGGTGCTTTCAGTTTTAAGGCTGCCTTCAGAGGTGAGCACCTCCCTCTGGTTTGTGTGCTCTGACATTTTCTCCTAAAACCTGGTTGCCTGTTTACTGTCTGATGTAATCGCACAGTGTGGTGACTGTGTGGTGGTTGTGGGCAGCGTTGTCTTGTTTTCATGTTTCATGTTAAAGACAATTTCAGCCCAATTTCAGTACGGTTGAAATTGGGCTGATAAAGAAAGGAGAGGTGTAGCTTAACGTACTTCAAGCAAACATATTATTAATTTCAAACTTTAGCAGATTATGTACTCTACGTTTATGTGTGTGTGTGTGAATTAAACTGAAAAAGCTCCTATACTTTGTAATGCCAAAAACGTCAGAGCCCCAGATTACATATTGCTCCTTATCCGTCACATTGTCCCTGCTCAGGCTCCTAGAAAGCAGGCATGTCCTCCTCTGAGCTTTCACCTCCTGCTCTACACTCTGGCCCTCCTCCTCCTCACCTACTGACAGCTTTAAGTCTGACTGCCCTTCCACAACTCTCAGTAAACTCCTGTGTGCCTCACTCAGCCCTCTGTCACACCATGCACGATGACTGTTATTACTGTGGGTGTAAAATACAATTCAGAAAGGTGGAGTATGAGATGTCTTCAGATGTCTTTCCTTTACCTATTTTTAATGTTCATGAAATAAAAATAATTTTTTTTTACCAGAAATCCACCAAAAATGAAAACAGTATCATTACATCAGATCATTCTGTGATCAAACAAGACCCCATGTGTCCATCTGTCCCACGTGTCCACCACATGGGACAGAAGATGAGAATAAATAAATAACAATTTTGAAAAGATTTTTGCTGTAACATGTTTCTTTCAACAACACTTAAATTATCTAAAAAATCTAAATATCAAAACAGTTTTTTTCTGGGACTCAGGAGGCTACACTGGACCTGCTCTGATTCCTCCTGAGGATATTCGAGGGTCTGTGGGAGTTTGCCCACCCATTCTACATGTGAGGGCATTTGTGGTTCTGCTGGCTTCACTGAGCCATGACCTCCAGCTTGCACTGCGGCGGTCTGCAGCCCAGTGTGATGCAGCGGGAATGAGAATCAGCACCTGCAAGTCTGAGGCCATGGTCTTTAGCTGGAAAATACTGGAGTATTATTGCGTTATTAGGGGCGTGGCCTGTTTGACTGACAGATGGATGGCGACCTCAGCTAACTGGAGTCCCTATGGACCGTGTTTGTGCTGTTGGAGCCTTTTGGAGCATTTTTAATGCAATTATCTGACCAATAATATGGCTGCTGTGCAGTTAATTGGACTAACAGACCGTCCAAGAAGTCTAATAATGCAGCTTGATGACCATCATGATGGCTAAATATGTATGTCTACATATGTACAGTCTGTGCCACAGCTGTATTCCTGGCCTGTATGTACACCATGTATATCAGGTTTTTCCACTTTCTGCCAGATGCTTACAGTAACAGCCATTGTAGCATCATTCACATTCCTCTTATAGTTTCTAGTCTTTGTGCTCACGTGAGTATTTTTTCTTACATACCTGCAATTCTCTTTGTGTTCTCTAGATCCTCTTTGTGCCTTCTGTTCAGTCCCCAGATACACTCTCCCCCAGTCACCTCCTTTTCTGCCATCTTATCCATTCAGCTTTTATGTCACCTAGGTGTTAAGAAAGAGGTTTTGCCTTACAAATATAATCCAAGCTGATATCAGCTCCTAAACCGAACCAAATAGGGACTGAAAATAGAGGACGTAAACCTTAGTTTTCTGGGTGAAAGTCCAGCAAACAGTCCAGAGTTTTCTTCTATTTCAGTCACATTTCTATTTGTGATTCGTGCCACAACCAACATTTAATGAGGCGATAACGACCCACTGAGCCAATTAGGAGGTGAAGGAGAGCTTCTACTGGCCACATCTGTGTGTGTGATGATAACTGATGTAGGCCATTTATAGAGGTGAGAACATTCAAAGCAGGAGACCTTATTCAGCTGCCACATTTTTAGCCCACTGTGGTCACCCTGGTTCCCTGGACTGTAAGCTGAAGCGACATGTGGCCATGTTATTCCTATTGTGCCTTTTTTATCATTACCCTTCACCAAGGAGGTTTTGTGATTGGTTCAGTTTGTTTGGTTCTCTGTATGTTTATTTATTTTGAAACTAGGTACAGTATACATTAATTTACATTAGCACTCGGATCCATCATGCAAATGTGAAAGATTTAGCCACACAAGCTAATTTTATCCTGTAGTTCCTGCTAGGTTGATGGCATTCATAAACAGTAAAAGAAAGCCAAAGACATTTAAATTATAAAACAAAGACATGGCCACAGAACATAAAGAAACATCAAAGCTCATCAGCAAAGACAAAAGCCCATGGACACAATTACAAAACAGGCAATTAATAAAACTTATTGTGATTTAGACACTGTGTCTGAATGTGACAGTATGTTTCACTACTTACTAACCACTGTTTTATATGTTTGGAGAAAAGTTAAGAGTGTGTTCCTCAGTTCTGTAGGTATCTGCTGCTCAATAGGAAAAGACTGACTGCCCAAAATGTGTTTGGGCAGTCAGAAAATCCTCTGATAGGTGTGAATGTGTTTGGATTCTCTTTATAGAACTTATTGAAAATATCTGCAAATTGATCATGTTTTCCCAGTTTAACACCAAATATTTAGTTATAATTAATACAATGAAGACGTGGACATTTCACACTCTAAAGTTATTTATGGAGTTCCTCAGGGTTCTGTGCTGGGACCAATTCTATTTACATTATACATGCTTCCCTTAGGCAGTATTATTAGAAAACACAGCATACATTTTCCTTGCTATGCAGATGATACCCAGCTGTATTTATCCATGAAGCCAGATGACAAACACCAATTTCCTAAACTACAGGCATGTCTTAAAGATATAAAGGCCTGGATGACCTCTAATTTCCGACTTCTAAATTCAGATAAAACTGAGGTTATTGTACTTGGCCCTAAAAATCTTAGAAATATGACATCTAATCAGATACTTACTCTGGATGGCATTACTTTTGTCTCCAGTGACACTGTGAGGAATCATCATTTTTGACCAGGATATGTCTTTCAATGCGGATATTAAACAAATATGTAGGACTGCTTTCTTGCATTTGCGTAATATCTCTAAAATTAGAAGCATCCTGTCTCAGAGTGATGCTGAAA
>VUQI01028827.1:9850-20547 GCA_015106735.1 Paratilapia polleni | reverse complement strand
GGAGCGTTAGCAGATATGAACATAGCCTCAAGGTGCTAGCTAAAGCTGGTAAGCACCTTTCTTTCTACACATTCCCTGATTTTTGCTGTTTTCATTTTCAAACTACTGGTCATCAGCTGCAGCTTGAGGATTTATCAGATTTTGAGCAGCTCCCTC
The DNA here is from genome assembly GCA_015106735.1 of Paratilapia polleni. Lineage (NCBI taxonomy): Eukaryota > Metazoa > Chordata > Actinopteri > Cichliformes > Cichlidae > Paratilapia > Paratilapia polleni. The sequence goes on along the minus strand of VUQI01028827.1, from coordinate 20,391 downwards.
AAAAACCACAAATGTATTTGTTTTTTCCCCCCTGATATCTGCTAGTACTCCTCAAGACCTCTAAACACACTTAAAATGGAAAATCACCTTCTTTACCTTTCCGTCTATCTGTTGTTATCATTGGTAAAATGAACTGGACTAATTAGGTATTCCTACATTATTTGGTGATATTAGGAATAGTTTGTCATTTTCTCTTACTTGAGAGGAGGGTCCAAAAGAAAAACGCAGCAGCAACTGTGGTGGGCCTGGCCTTTTGTATGAAGTGAAACATAAAGATCACCTCTCTCCTGACTCCAGTCATTTTTGAAAAGTCTCTAAGTCAGTGAAAGGAAGGGGGCAATTGTTGAAGTCATTTCTCGCTTTCCCCTTTTCCTCCATAAAGTGATCTTGTTGAAATGTCCTCTTTGTCCGCAGCAGCTCCTTGGTAAAACAATCCAGGGTAAAGTCAGAGCATGTGGTCGTTAACTTAGGCTGGCATACCAATCTTGCTTTTATAGGTGGCAAAAGCTACTAATCCTTCAGTCCAATATTTACTTAGTCCAAGTTATGCTTTCCTGGACCCTAGCTATGCATCTCTCCTGCTTATATATTCTTGGCCCTTGATGTATTCCTGGCTCAGGAAACAACTTTTAGTGCCCCGCAAGGGCTGAGTGAGAATTGACAGTGTGTGCCAGAGTGAGAGCGAGAGGTAGGGGGCCTGTTTTAGTTCCACTGTGTTTGTAAGGTCACTCAGAGTACATCTGTATGGAGTGGGAACTCACTCGCTTTCACTGTCACAACCACTCACAACAGCCATCTGTAATGCTGTTATGTGGAGCACTGTGTCCCTTTGTCCCTTAAACACACGCACACTCACACACACGCACACAGGAGCACATACATGTGTGCGCAGACACACATTCGAACCCCGCGCGCACTCTTGCGACGTAGCCTTTCACACGACAACAAATGGACCAATGCAAACACACATTAACATAATGCTAAGTTGTAATTGCGAGAGCATGTGTTTCTAATGAATAAGTTGTTTTAGGGTTTTATTCCGCTCAGGCTGTCAAACAATTCACCCGTGTTTTGAAATATAATTGTGGGGACTGTAAGAGTTTCGAAACCAAACCAAAACATTGCCGCGATCCCGGTTTCTAATGTTTCTAATTTGTTAAAATATGCTGAGTGAATGACAAAAGTAGAAGTCGGACCTGCCAAGAAAAACATATCAGAGGCAGAGCCATGTGGAAATACAGAGACTCTTTTAGAAACATGATCAATGTAACCTTTGTTACAGGAAGGAGAGGGAAAGAGAGAGAGAGAAGACGTGGGGAGGAGAGTGGGAGGCAAGGAGACAACATATAGAAACAGTAGGTTCATGCTTGTGTACATGTTTATTTATCACCATCTCCACAATACTGTGCATACAGTAAGAACAAGCTTAGAAATTCAAGTGGACAGTCTCGTTCTGCTTATATACGTGCAACATACTGAAGAGATGGTTTTCTGTGTGGAGGGAATATGTTAGAGGGTCATTTTCAGAATGCTGAGGAGGAAGAAGAGAGGAATTTGATCGTTTACAGATGGAAACTATATCTCGTACTTCTCATTTATGCTCCTTCAGTTTCAGGCCGAGGAGGATGTGTATCCCTCCCTCCTCATCCCACAACTTGTTACCCAAAACTAACATACAGCCTGGAAGTGGGCTGAAGAGTGTATGTATAAGTGTGTGTGTGTGTGTGTGTGTGTGTTGGTGAGGGGGAGAGCAAAATTCATATGGCTGCAGAGCATCCCCCCCCTCCCCGGCTTCTCCCTCCTTCTCTTTCTCTCTCCTCTCCTCCTCACATATCTGTTCCTCCGAAGAATAACATACAAACCCTCTGTGAAAGGATTCATGGTTTATTAAACCAGAGGTCCTTTTCCTGTTTCAACACTGAGAAGAAAAAATAAATACCACAGTTTGTTTTCTCTCCCTCTAGCTTAGTCCTCTATCTATCTCTCTATCTATTTTCATACATTTTTTTCTACCTTCCTGGTTGTGTCCGTCAATCTTTAAACTTTGCTTTGAGAATATTTTATCCTGAACTTTCCGTGCTCTACTTCTTGTTTCAACTCTTTTTCATCTCTTGGGCACCAATCAGCCACACAGACCATTAAAGCAGAGTGTGTGACCGCTGAATGGGTCCCACTAGTTTACACCCCGTGTCTGCTCAGTCACTGTGGGTGTGTTACAATGAAGGCAGACTAGGATAACTCAGGGTAATGTATTGTCCTGGCCGCGCACCCTGACAGTTCCCCCTGCCGGTGCCTGGTCATTCATTACTGCTAATTTGACATGTTTACGGACCCCCCTCCTAACATTACATACTTAAGGCAATCGACTGACCTTAAATGGAAACACCTACAGCCGCGCGGCATGTCAATACCAGATGAGGATGTTTGTATCTGTGTGCTGTGTGTGTGCGTACCTGTGAAGCAGTGCATCAATACTGAGTTAGCGGTTAATCTCAAGGAGCAGGTAAGTTATGTCTGCGGAGACAGGCTCCAGCATTATCCGAGTAAGTGTCCATAATGCAGCTAAGAGGTGAACAATTCTGAATAATGCAGGAAGTCTGTGTGTGTGTGTGTGTGTGTGTGTGTGTGTAAGGTAGGGGGAAAGAGAGGGAGGTATGTGCATGTTTGTGAAGGGGAAGGTGAGAGATTAGACCTTTAAGAGGCCATATCTGTTTTGATTTCAATCACAGTCTCTCTAATTTCCTCCCTCTGTTTGTGTTTTTTACACATTCAGCACTTAAATACAGTGTTTTGTCATTAAACGGCCAGTCTTGCGTTTGTCTCTCACTGATACACAACATTAATCACCAATTAGCTTGTCCTGTGACTGGCCACCTCTCTCATTAGAATATGATAGAATATAATGGTACTTAATGATGCTTAGGAAACATAATTAAATGAGTGAGCTGTAGAACATGTGGAAGAACCGCGGTGCATCAATCAAAGACGACCCTGTCAATCCAGCGCTCGCTGAGGGTGTGCGCGTAGGAAAACAGAGGGGTGTGCGCGCGCGCCGAAACCACTGGCCTCTATCATGACCTCATTAGGGAGAAATGAAGGGTGGACGTGTCCCCATCACAAGATACCACTGGTGCTTCAAAGTGTGAATGACATTAATATGTGACTGTCTCTGCGTATGTGTGAATGTCAGCTGGTCTATCTGGCTGCATTGGAACAGATGAGCGGGGGGGAAATAAAGGGCCATCTCTCTGAGGTATCTGTTTCTAGCTCTAATTAGCATGTGAATAAATGGAATAAATAATCTATATTATTTATGGATTTGCTTTTATCATTAATCAACATAACAAAAAGCTTGTCTAATGCGCTCGCTGTAGTCGCCACTGTACCGTCAGCTGAGGAGGGGAGGATGGAGGGGGAGAAAGAGGGAAGGTAGGAGGAGGGTGGCGGCGGCGGCGGCGGAGGGGGGGCAAATAGCTTATCTTTTGTTTTGTTTTTTTCATTTTAGTAGAACAATAAAGATAAGTGTTCTACATGCTTGCTTAACACACACAGTTCGCTGGCCTCCTCCCCTCTTCCCTCTCTCTGTGCCGGCAGTGGTGAAATCCATCTCTCTATCTCTATCTCTCTAACATCCATTACGTACCCCAACCCCTCACCTCCCTACTCATTAGGCCAACGCACAGTAAATTAGCAGCAGCAATTACAGGGAATATAAAGCATGGGCTCTGCTGGGCTCCCTCTGACAGGTACCACACAGATCATAGACAGACACCCACAGTCGTCGGGATAATTACTGTGGGAAACGACCACACACCCTCGTAAAGCGAGAGCGCAAAACCTGAATGTGAGTGCGCACTCATTCTAGGTGTGCTCAAATATGCCCTGTCTAGCTGGCAGGCGTGTTCGTGCACATGCACAAAGGCGACTGGTGCGCGCCTGCACGCATGCTTGCCAAGTAAGGCCAGGAATGGATCTTGCTTCCCATTGCCTCTCTACGTCTTTCTGTGATGTCCATTGTGACTATTTTCCAACACAGAATATTATTAATATTCATCCCTCCTCTCCTTGTGTTTTGCTCACTGTCTAAGCCTGCCTCCATTCTGAATTTCCCCCTACACACACACTCACTCTCCCATCCTCTCTCCTTTCCATTTCTTTCCTTTTCTTTATTCCAAGATCCCCATGGGGACTCCTGTTTTTCTTTCAAATACGCCTCTCCGCTCTTCCTCCCTTCATGTGTCCAATACAGGGAGGCGAATGAGGAAAAAGTAGGAGGTGGAGTAGGAGAGCGAGGAATGTGTGCATTAATATATTTCATTAGGATACTAGTAGCGCAGAAGCTCCTGAACAGCACCTCTCTTGATGTGTGAAGGCTCTGCCGGCAGTATCCAGTGGAGTAGTTCTCCAGGAATAGCGTCTTTAATGTTATGTCTCCAGAGGGCTGAGGTCTGCTGGCTCCACGCTGCCCTCGGCCTCCCACTCCTATTGTCCTCCTCCCACACTGACCAGTCTATCTGGGGCCTGAAAAGCAGCTGGAAATAAAGAGCAAAATGTGTTCACCTTTTGTCTGTGCGTATTTATGATTTATGAGTGTGTGTGTGTGTGTGTGTGTGTGTGTGTGTGCTGCACTGCAAGCTACATTTAGGGGAAGCCAAATCCCTCGGTGCAACACAGCGTTGGTGCTCGGCTTGCTAATCAAAAACATTAGGCTCCAGGACTCATTTTCCTCAGGACTAAGTGTGCAACCTCCATAATTCAATATCCCACCTCTTACTGCTAAATCATGCACGCTACCACCCACTTTACTGTTTGTCAGCAAACTATCAACTCTGTTATTAGACTTAGTGGAGAAAAAAACAACTGTGTGTAGTTATGAACCTTTGGGCAATTAGGGAGGCAAACACACACAAGCACACACAGTGTTTACGAGTCCTTATTTCATCAGTACTTCCAGGTCGTCTCGCTCTCCCCCTCGGTGTTACGGAAGCCTCCAGTTACCGAGGAGACCCTGGAAAACTTTGAGGTCAGCAGAATCCTGGGATCCGCTGTTTTCACGAGCTAATCCAATCGCAGCCTTCTAAATTAGATATGCAAAAAATAAAAAAGAAATTAATTTTCTGCTGATGACCGGGTATGCAAATGATGACTCAATTATGGTGGGCTGGTGCCTTTGCAATTAATAACCTTGGAATCATCATTAACTAATATGTTTAGGAGGAAACTTGTCAGGCTAACCATGTTCACCATGCCATCAGTAATGCATTAATGAATTAGATTCATTAGAGTAAGGAGCCGAGCAAGGGAAGGGATGCAGGCCTGTTTCTGACCTGTGGAATAAGTCGTAGCCAGTCATCCTCTGTTCTTAGTCAGCAGCCTGTCAGCTATTCGAAGCAATCATTTTCTTTCACAAAAAAGAAAAACAAAACCAACTCTGATCACATAAAATAAATCAGAAATGAGGCATATTTAAAAATAAAATGACACCTGACAAAGTCACAGACAAGAGGTAACTTTAATTCAACATTGTGAGAGTCCAAAAGTTATCTTACAGCTCAATTTTCATCAAAAACAATAACAATCTATACAGTAGAATTTTTTTCTTCCCTTATATCATAGAGCTGTTCAGTGTATTTGCAGTCAAAGACAAACAGAGGAAAAAAAAATAGACACCAGCTATTTGGTTTGCATCTCTTTTTTTTTTTTGTTGTTTGTTACCTAAATACAAAACTTTGTCACCCATTACTGATATTCATATTTGGGATGGAACTTTGCTTACAAAGATGCCATTGTATGACAACAGACCTCTGTAGTTCATTTGAAACAGATATGTTGCGGCCCCTCCCGCCCCGGCCCAGACCGGCACAGGCACACAAGTGCCTGAAAAACACTCGTCTGTCAGCAGGCGCCTCTGTTAAAACGGTCCTTTCTACCCACTTAACAAAACCAGGCTCTAGAAAAGAAAAGCAGAGAGAAAAGCCCTATTCTCTGTCCAGCAACAGCTTGAAGACACACAGCAGACACAAAGAAAAAGACTACAGAAATGGCTGATGGGCCAAGGAGCTCCCTTTCGTGCTTCCTCACATATTCTGTTTAGCTTGTAATGAAGCTGTATTGTCCAAAGGCCAATACGGGCAGAGGACTGGGGGATCGGACACTGGAGTCAAACCTATGCCTCCATGCGAGATAAAAATTGTGCTGTGACAGTGCTTGCCTTCACTGTGCGCCCCTCTGTACTACAATAACAGCCACGTGTTGTCATACTGTTGTGATCCTGTGGTTAATGAGAAATATTACTATCATGCTGTTGAAATAATAAAAAAAAGAAAGCTACATAACTGCTACAAAAAGTATTTCTGTGAGTGTGCAGGAAGCACAGCTGAGAAAGGCCGCTCCGAATTGTCCTTCAAAGCGTGCCATTGCTGCAGTATTATAGTACATCGGGGTGTGTGTGATTGTTGAATTATGGCTCTTTGTATTCTAGTCTGGCTTTACCACCAAACAGAGTGGGTTTGTGCTTTGTCCCCAAGTTCTCATGAATTCCTCTGTGGCAACAGACAATTGTGGTGAGGGTAGAAAAACTGTACACATGATTGAATGAAGAATGGGTTTGCATTGTTAAGGCATCTAGACTGCTGGTAAAGATTACAGTGACAGAAATAAAAGAAAGAGTATATAGATACAGTATGTAAGCAGGCATAAATAACATAGGAAAGAACAGAGGGGAAAAAAGAGGAACACAAAGAAAGAAAAACAGAGCAATTTGTTTGTTCTCTTGGTTTCCACACACAAAAGAAAGAGTCACTCAAGAGAAGAACCCATGCATATTATCAGTTCAAGAACAGTATCAATCTGAAAGCCTCAGAGTTCAAACAAAAAGATATAGATTTACAGTATATATTAATGTGTGTTTATATTCTTAAAAAATCTACTTCAACGAAATACTCTGAATAAGATGCTACTTTTTTGCCATACAATAAACATTTTCATAAGGAAAAAAAAAAGATTTTTTTTATTAACTTACAAATAATACAAAAATAGACAATGGCATGTTTTGAATTAACAAACAGAAGCATAACATACCGATGCAAAACAACATACAAAACAAACAAACAAAAAAAAAAAGATAAAAAAGTCACATTTAAATAGTGAGAGACAACGGCAAATAATGAAACAAAACACAGTGAAAAGTGTTCACTTACTGTATTAAACTTACACAACACAACTAAACGAGGGTGAGAGTCAATGTACAAATACAAGGGATAAATACATTATTTATAGGATATTTTACAGGAATCCCCTTTTTGTATCCAAATCCATGTTTCTCATGTTTAGCAGATGAGATATTGACAACACGCAGTAAATCTATCTTCTGTACTGAGAAGCTGCCTTAAGACATTTAATGTTTACATTTCAAACTAGAGCTATCGCAAAAAAAAGAGAAAAGAAACGTCAAATGAAAAAAAAAAAATTCAACATTTTTTTTATATACAAAAATATATCACATATATCACGCATTTATTCTAATTTGATATTTGCTAGACTCCTTCAGTTACAGTGCTGGCTGGACGCACACACATCCTCTGGCTTTTCAAGTCTTCACTAAAACCTCGTCAGTTTTGGCTAAATCATCATCATCACCTTTTCTTCACATGTCAAGCAGAAAAAGCATATTGCAAACAGCTCTATCCTCACAGTTTTATTAAAATTCAAACAAACAAACCAAATGACAGAGAGAGAGAGATAAAAAAAAAAGCAAGGCATGATGTTGAAACAGCATAGGGCAGTTTTGATAGACAATTTTTTTAGATTTATGGGAAAATTAGCAGCAAAAATTGGGGGTTGATTTTTTTTTTCCTCAGTTTTTCTTTGTTTTTTGTGTTGTTGACCTGTTTTTTCTTTCTTTTTCCCCATTTGGCCAGTGTGTTGTTCTGTGGTTTTGGAGAGGCGGCTAAGCTAAGGAAAGCTTCTTCATTTGTGACAGAAGTTATGTAAACTGCATGGCCAAACCAACACTACACTGTTGTTTGTGCGAGTCACGGATTGCGAGGCGGCGTGGGGGCCTCCAGTAATCAAATGCAAACCTTACAGGCATAAACATAAAGATAAATAAATGCTCTTTTCATGAGGTCAGTGTCACACTGTGGGCAAACTATCAGTCTCTATACACTCCATCCAACGCCGTGTCAGAGAAGCTACACTAATTCAACCAAGAGGGAAATAACATCACAAAAGGTTCATAATGTCCCCTTTTCCTTCTCTCCTATCCCTTCAGATGAAATCCCAATGGAAAGGCCTGAGTTTAACAGAGTCCTGCGTCTTTATCTTGACTTCCTTCAGTTCAGCTCCAGAGCATAAGAGAGACTCGCCGGACTCCGCTACTGTGTCTTTTTCTCTCAACATTCCCAACTCTCCAGCTATCCCAGATCCTCTACATGGGCGGAACGATCATCCCAGGAATCGCTGCTTTGTGGGAAAAGAGGGGGAGGAAGAAGGAGTGAATGGGAGATTGAGGGGTAAAGCGTAAGAGAGAGAGAGAGAGAGAGAGAGAGAGAGAGAGGGGGAGAGAGAGAGGTCAGTCATGTGATTGCTGGGTTTCATCTGTCATCACAACAGTCACATAACAGCAATATGTGCTCCAGCATCTGGCGAACAAAGACGACTCTCCCTCATTATCTCTTCATTCCGAGGCCCCAGAATCAAAACATTTTTCTCCGCTGCGCCGCTAACTTGGCCGCGCATCGACAACATTGTTCAACTTCTCACAGGCCTTCTGAACAGCTTCATGCAAGAGCTGCCACTGTTAATTGTTAACAGTTACATAGTGTAAGCCTATTGTGCATTATGGAGAGTGACTCAAAGATGAGGGGGAGAGAATGCACTGATGTGGGATGACAGAGGTGATGAAATTAGGCTCAACACTCAAACATGGAAATGGAATCCATGAGATCTACTCACATTTTTTACCTTCCTATATCACCAACTCCTACATCTTGAGCTACCTCCCCCATCACCCCTTTCCTCTGTAGTGGTTTTTTTTTTTTTTTTAACAAGGAAGCCATCACAGAGAGAAATTTTTCATATAACATATTGGCTCCTTATTGATTTCCTTCTCTCTTCAATCCACTAATTCCCAGGTTATTTCCTAAGTGTCTCCCGCTTGTTGGGATTAACAGAATGATGTGTGTGCGTGTGTGTGTGTCAGTGTGATCAGAGCATAGTGGCCATTGGTCCTTGGGTCACAGTGGTCAGCGCTCATCAACGCCAACGAAGGAAGTGAGGAAGTGCTTAGCTTGGGGCTCTGATAAAGATTCCCATCCATCATTTCTCTCTCTCAGGATCTCAACACCATACAACATCCTGCCTAGACGAACAGACCCTGTGCCCCATTCGATGGAAATGAGAGAACAGAATGACCCGCAGTGGCATAAAGACCTCCCCTCACACCCTCCCTGCAGAGACAACCACTGGAGGACGGGCAGGAAGCAGGAAGTGAAAACAGGAAATAGAACACATATGGGGTAGCATGCTGACTGTCTGACAAGTCAAGAGTGACAAATGAAAACAGAAATGAGAAAGAAGGGTAGGGCAGGATGGTGCAAATGAGCGGTCTGGGGATAGCGAGGAGTGGAAAGCAAACAGAGAAAGAGAAAATGAAAGAGAGGGGTAACGTACTTCAGGAGAAGGCCAGGCCCTGCAGAGAGCTGGCTGATGAGTACTTGCTAGAGTCCACAAAAGACTGATCTACAGTGAGGAAGGAGAGTGGAAGGAGGGCAAAGAAAGGAAAGAAACAAGGAGTGAAGAGGAGGAAGAAAAGGAAAATTGAAGGAGTAAAAGTGAGAAGTAGGATTAAAACTTAAAATCAATTTTTTTCACTACAAAAATTTTTAATGTGCACAAACTGCAGCTCTGAATTCATTACCACGTTAATGTGAGGTTGTTTAGCAGCTTACCTTGCAGGCTGTTAGCATTAGCGCTGGTGCATGTGGGAGGAGGGGAGTTCTGGGGTCGAACAACAGGGGCGAAGGCGCTCTTCTGCTTGACGGCAGCGGACACCATGTTGGCTGGAGAGAAGGAGAAGATGCCAGAGGAGCTGCTGCAGTTGGAGGGCAGGCTGGTCGATGACGCCATGGTCGGGCTGGACGGGACGACTGAGAGAAGAGAGACGGGTAGGAAAGGGTGTTTAAGGGAGGGGCGTCGTAGGGTGTATGTCAGGGACGAAAGACAGGGAGGAATGATGACAGCAGAAAAGGGGGTTAGAGAGAAGGACGAGGGCAGAGGACAGGCAGACGAGACGAACAGAAAGGGACTGGTCAATGGATGATGGCAGGAGGGATAACATTTTGGTCTCAGATCAACTGGCTCAGACTTGTTTTGCTACCTGTTGTGCTGTTAAGCAATTACTTGGCAATGAGATTTTCCATAGCTAACACAAAAATGTCTTTAGTTGGAAAATTGCACTGAAATCTGCCTGAGGGCTTTTTTTTTTTTTTTTTCTTTTTTTTATTTTTTTTTTTTACTTTTTTTTTTTTTAAATGGGGGGT
>VUQI01028825.1:0-11765 GCA_015106735.1 Paratilapia polleni | reverse complement strand
GTTTGGGGTCTTAGCACCAGTGAAAACTGCCTTGTGTTTTGCTTGGAAAGCATCTGAATGAGTCACTGGAAATAGAAACACCTCTTCTGTGAGCTACACAGCCCAACTTCTTCTTCACTGTGGCATGATTATTTCCTCTTAGCTCGATTCACTGGATCAGAGTTATTCAGGGAATATAGGCCAAGTTACTCTGATATCCTCCCCCTTGAGATTCTAAGGGGACATTCCGGTGGCTCAAGTGGAGCAACAACAAAAAAAAGGAGTCTCTCTTGTTTAAGTGGATACGGGTCACTGAAAGCACGGGCCTTCAGCACAGTAACCAGCTTAAGGCTCTTGTTGTAGCAGTACTTCTTAAAGGGATATTTCACCTTTGTGCAAATTCACTTATTGAATGGCCTCAGAAACAAGATTTCTTAGCTGGGTTAGGCACATGGGCATCTGGTGTTTGTGCATGAAAAATGCCAAATAATGAATATACATACACTCACTCGCCACTTTATTAGGCAGACCTATTCAGCTGCTTGTTAATGCAAATATGGCAGTAACTCAATGCATTTAGGCATGCAGACAAGAGAACCTGCGTAAGGAAATCAAGTATCAGCATGGGGAAGAAAGGTGCTTTAAGCAAATCTAAATGTGGCATGGTTGTTGGTGCCAGACGGGCTGGTCTCAGTATTTCTGAAACTGCTGACTACTGAGATTTTCCCCCAAAATCCTCAGGAAACAGAGCCTGCAATTTGTACATGCTCACCAAAATTGGACAATAGAAGATTGGAAAAATATTGCCAGGTCTGATGAGTCTCGAGTCCTGCTGTTGGATGGTAGGGTCAGAATTTGGCATAAACAACACGAAAGCATGGATCCATCCTGCTCATCCATCCTCAAACTGGTTTCTTGAACATGACAATAAGTTCACTGTACTCAAATTACCTCCACAAGCACCAGATCTCAATCCAATAGAGCACTTTTGAGATGTGGTGGAACGGGAGATTCACATCATGGATGTGCCACATCAAAGTACAAAGGTCTTGACCAAATTGGGTTTGAACTATATTTAGTCTGTCACTACTGCTCATTTTTAGTTCATTGGTTAGTTTTCATAGATTTTTGCAGATAATTGTGACTCACACAGCCATTATCGAGCTAGATCACTGTGGACAGCTGTTTTTAACATCTACAGCATTTTCCTGGAGGCATGTTGACTTTATGTTTACAGTGTAAAAAAGAATGTACTCTAAAAATTCCTGCAAGTTACTTATTAACTTCAAAAATTAATATGCAACTTTTAACAAGTTGGATATAAAATGACAAGACTGTGTTTTACTTTGCACAAGTATGAATGAATGACTACAAGGATGAAACTGACTGAATGTGGATTAATTAAATGACCATCACAGTCCACAGAATACTGACTTTCAGTGGCTTATTTTGTCCAAGCTTGTTCAAGATTTACCACTAATTTCACGCCTATCAAGTAAATGCTTAAAACAGCTACTAATTTTGGCAAAAACTGGCAAAAATTAAGTAAAAGTGCAGTTTTTAAAATCATCAATATAAAGGCAACATCAGGTCATTATGGAACTGTTCTAGTCAGCACCGTTAACGATGCAAGTAAGGCCCCAGTCACACAAGCCTAGAAACCAGTGGGCAGCCATCTGGCAACCACCAGTCACAAGGAAAAAAATGTGTTTGCAGCTGACCAGTTGGCAAGAGGTTGCTTGAGGTTGCTGGGTGTCTGGTAGCAGATTGCCATGGTCACCAGTAGTTTGCATGGAAGACCAATTTGTCTGCAAACCCTCACAAGCTACTCGCCAAGCAGTAGTGAAACTGAAACCCGCAACGGAGACCCTTCGCCTTTGAAGTAAAAGTTGTGCCTTACTGCTGCAACCAACACATTTCAAAAGGCGCAACTTTTACTTCGAAGGCGAAGGGTCTCCGTTTCAGGGTTGCATCACACTTTTTCCAAGTTTCACTACAGTTCGGAGAGTAAATGGCGAGTGTTTGCAGACAAGTCGGCGTCTTTCATGCAAACTACAGGTGACCAAAGCAATCGCAAGGAGGTTTTTGGTGCAGCACCCTCTTTGCAAAAAAGAATTTCACCCAGTGACAGCCAGCAGCCTCCAGCAACCACATGCCAAATGGTTGAGGGATACATGGTTTTCTCTAGCAACCAGTGGTTGCCAGGGGGTCACTGAGCAGCCTCTAGGCCTGTGTGACTGACACCTAATGCAATGAGTAATGAACTGAAACCAACTTGTTTTTTGACTACTTGAGAGCATATCAGTGAGCTGTAAACACTACACTGACATATGGTCACCTTATTAAATAAACATCACTCTAAATTAATTTGATGTCATGGCTTTGGTAAAGTGGTGAATATAATCTTGTTCTTAGCCTCTACCAACTACTGAATGAAACATCTGACTCTCCGATAAATGCACAAATATTTTCACCAGCTAGTCACCACCTGCTGTTTGGAACTGAGCAAGTAGTGTTGAGAGGGTCTATTAAGGGTTTAGTTTTTGCTGAAAACAACTACCTGTTGCTGCTGAAAAATAATGTTGATAAGATGAGCAAGAGTGGACCAAAACAGTGAAGTAAAACCAATACAATGAGTTGAAAAATGCTCTTTAAAGTCCTATTTTTGTGCTTTTATTACATTGAACATACATAAATACAAAAATAACTAAAGCACCTTTAAAGAAAAACACTGCAGTTTTAATTTAAGTGGTTTCCACAACCTGCTGTTCATCACACCACCCCACAGGAATCCAAAGTAAAACACACACACTCCTCTCAGCGTTTGTTCTTTGCCGTATACGGGCAGCCTGAGGCCAGCAGTTCATACCTCTGAGTTTGTACAGCTCTCCATTGACAGAGTTTACAATGAACATGTGTGGAGCCTCATCGCTCGTTGTTACCGAGGCGCCGATCAGAGGCAGGGACCCACGGGGCTTCTGGCTCTTCCCCTGCTCATTGACAAAGTACTGCAGCTGTCCCAGCTCTGGATCCAACACAAAGTACCTGCACAGGAGGACAAAGCCGAGAGTGAGAAAGGGAAGTTAAGAAAGTAATGAACCAGAGAAAAAGACCAGGGAAAGGGAAACAGAAGAAGCACTGTTAGTGTTATCATCATTTTTGTTTTATGGTCTCATTATCTTGTTTACTGGTAAAAACTTTTTTTTTTATATTCCTGTTGCACAAACTTTTTAAGATGTGGGAGAGCCCATGAAAACAAGGGGGAGGGACATGAATGTCTGTGAAATTAGACAAAAAGAGAGCTGCTGTAATAACACACAACACCCTTAACATTTCTCACCTCCCATACAACGATGCCTGCAGGATATTATTTACCACATCCCTCTTCAGGCAACACTCATGGAAAAAAGAACAGCCCCTCATATACATTAACGCCTGCTTTCAGCGCCATCAAGCCAGCAAGCTTGATTACAAATTACTCATGGTAGCAATTAGCGCGGTCATCTTGAGCAGAACCCACAGCCCGAGGCGTGGAAATAAAACCCCACATTTTCTCCTTTGTGATTAATGAATCGCATTCAATCACTGGGTAATTGAATCCCTCATCGCTGGCTGGAAGACACAAACCCAGTCAGGCACGCAGAGGCAAACACATTTCATTTCCTGTAGCCGGAAAGGATGGTGTATGACATTCAAGAAACTGGCCTGTCTGCTCTGCTTAGCACTTTGTTCTGATTCTGCAGTTCAGCACAGACCACAGTAGCACTGGATGGCTATGGCTGACCTTTTCATGTTTGTGTACAGGGGCCTGAGGTAATAGCAGTTGTCTTTGGCTTGTTTTCATGTTCAGAGCCGCCCTGTATCACCCTCTTTTCCCTGTGACTCACCCTCTAAATAAACTTTCCATCCACCATTGCAGAAGCTGCAGTATTGATCAGCAGACCTAAATAGACCCATTGTGCTTATTTCAAGCTCTATATTTGTATTAACAGACTCAACTAGAATATCTTTGCATGATTTACAGTTCAAAGTAATGCTAATTCATCCTAGATTGGCCTTTGGTGCACAGCCTTAGTTCATCTCAGTTTTAGCTCCACGTTCCCTTTAAGCCAATTCTGATCATAGTAATATCATACTTGGGGTCTCTTTTGATTCCCATCTCTACTGTATATCCCCTCTTTTTGACATCATGCAGATCCAAAGGTAGAAAAAACACTGAAACAGTGAAGCCTGAGCTTTTGGCTCATAGGGATTACCTACACATACACTGACCTCATTATTGGAAACTTTGGCCATGTTTAATATGATCCACCACTGTAACAGTACAGAAAATAAGGAAAAGCTTAACAGGTCCACTTTAAGGTGTCACCTATCCACTCCATGTCACATGTGTTGTTAAGGTGTCAGTAAACCATATGTTCTTCAGTTTTAAGGCGACACACTGACTTTCTTTATCAATTTATCTGCACCATTATTTAATTGAAAGGTGAAAATATCCATCAGTTTCCTAAGACCAAGCAGATATCTCAGATTAAGAAAAGCGGTAAATCCTCACAGCTGAGACCCTAGCTCTCATGCCAATACTATGATACAGCAGTACAGAATAAGACCAAAGAAGGACTTCTTTGAAGGCTTTAATAACATAGAATAAAAGTGTCAATTACCACCACAAACCAGCATCTGCTGAACAGACATTATTTTACATTTACCATTACAACCTTCGTTTTTATTCAGGTATGATTCTCAAAAAAAAACTGGCTCCTCAACATGAGATCAAGCGCCTAAAGAAACGTGTCCTGCGTATTGGTCAACTGAACTCAAATTGTTGGAAGCAAATCAGATTCTTACTGTTGCTTTTCTGTCACACTCATCTGTAGTTAGACTGGTTAACTGAGTTTTTTCATAAATCTCCAGCCACTTTTACCCAACAGTGTTCGTTCACATCAAGGTCATTCTGGTTGGTTCCCAGCTTTCAAGAAGGACGTTCTTAATTATTATGAGTGTGTCAGAGGGACGATGCAGGAGAGCAGAGTTGAGTGAAGGGAGAGCTATGAATGCATGAGAGCAGCAAATGAATGCAAAGAGCACCTTTTATTTGAGAGCGTGATGGCCAATGAATGGTAACCCTCATTCTGGATGCATTTTAGTTTTGTTTTATGCTGCCTGTGCTGAGTATACGGTTGGAGGCAAGATCACAAGGTCAGGCTCTAGCTAACAAATGAAATGAATAATTTCTATGCAGGGAGATAGATTTTCAAAAGCTCCCCTAAACAGAGATCTAAACAGAGATATTAAAATGCTCATTATGTTAACTTCACACTTAAAGTGAGTCATGAAAATGTTTTCCCTTTAAAGCAGAACAAGCATGTGTGTGACGTAACAGGCAAAGCACACTGAGGGGAAGGTTGATTTCATGTTTTGAGTAAAATTGGAGCACATGTTTCATTACTTCCCAGTAAATGGACAGCTTATTCAAACATCACTGCTCTAACAATGGATATATCACAATTTTCTAATGATTAATTCCTTTCTTTTGATGATCACGAAGGACTTGAGACTTCAATTGCTCCATCCTTCACAAGACACATTTTTGCCATGAACCCCTCTATAGCTCCAGCGGGGATGCAGCGAATACTGCTGTCTGAAAATTGATCCCTGCACACGGTCTTGTTCCCTTCCATCAGGAGAGCTGGAGATTTATGTTGACCACAGTCATCTGGGGAACAATCTGCCTGTGTCAGTATATATCCAGAGCTGTCTTCTTCTGCCTCACACACTGTATGAAGTCTTTTCCCCTGTTCAGTCAGCAGAATGGAGGCTTTTACTGTTGACCCCCTCCAGGCAGTTTTACTTTTCTAGCTGAACCACATTGCAGACCTTTAACATGATGAATGGTGCTGGATAGCAAACCCTGGGCTTGATATTCAGCCTCTCGTGTCAGAGCACTGCTGATATGCTGATACTAACCTGCAAGGCCACAATCGAGGCCCACAGAGAAGTTTTCACCCTTTGGAAGCACGAGGCTGCAGCAGACTCGACCAAATGAAAGATGATAAAAGGATAAAATTTAGTAGCAGTTTTGCTACTTAAAACCAGTAACATCCCATTTTGTGCTCATCACTCCTCAGCTTTTCCAAACCTGATTCATGAAGAATATCTTAAATGCTAAATATATAAATAGTAGGCTGTACATATGGCTCACAATCTGCTACGTGGGGTTTTGTTGCTTTCATGTGAGTTGTGAAACCAAGAGGTTTCAAGAGGCATATTTTAAAAGACATCCAACATTATGATTAGACACTAGAATATAATGTATGGCCTGGAGATAACAGAGAAACACTGGAAGATATTGAAAGAAATTTATGTGAATGAGGCTCAGGCAGAGATGCAATGTGGACACTGTAAATGTAGGGTCATCAAGCAGAAAAGGAAGCTGATGCTCAGTGTAATATGTACTAATGCATGACGAATTTGCATGACTTTGTTACTCAATTTAGACATTACATTGCCTTAAGGCAGGACTGTTTGTGGACACAGCATCATTCAAGACTTTTTACAGATGAATTCAATCACGAGACAAAAGTCACTATTTGCAAATAAAGGAAAAGTCCGATAAAGGAAAAGTCAGATTTTCCTTTATCCAGGCTGAAAATATCAAAGAGAATTTGTCACATACGGTTTTATTGCTTCTAAATATAGCACGGCTGATTATTTTAAACCTTTACACATATTTTAATGAGAATAAAAGTGTGTCTTCCCTCTATCTGCAGAGATGTGTATGTGTACTCAAGAACAGACATCTGTAAAAAACAAAGAGCTTTTTTATAAACCACCGCCAGGCAGCTGTGGCTCAGGAGGTAGAGCGGGTCGTCTAATCGGAAGGTCAGTGGTTCGATCCCTGGCTCCCCTAGTCTGCTAGTACTGAACCCCACAATGCCCCTAATGCATGTGAGTGTGATTGAATGTTAGCTAAGCACTTAAGTATAGATAAAAGTGCTGTATGACTGGGTGAATGGATGTAGTATGAAGCGCTTTGAGTACTCAAACTGAGTAGAAAAGCGCTATACAAGTACCAGTCCATTCACCATAACAATATTTGCACTTTAAAATAGCTTAGTCAAGCACATTTGTCCACATCAACAGACGCACTACCAATTCCTAATGGCTTTAACAATTGCGCTGCAGGAAATGGCTTGTCAGCAGAATTTGCATCTTTTCACTGCTCTTTTGGGAGTTAATTCTCAAATATGCTGGAAGTAGTAAATCACACTGACTATTGGCAGGCAATGTGGGATCAATAAGAAAGTGATAGGCACCTGTCAAAGAGATTACGTACTGCTGGCATTTTATTATCCCGTAATATCATGAGAAGATCTTAACGCTGTACTGTGGCAAAAAAAAAAATAAAATAAAATAAAAAAATATCACACTCACAGGCCACTTCATTAGGTACATCTTGCCAGTACCTGATTGGACCCCCTTTTTGCCTTCAGAACTGTCTTAATTCTTCATGGCATAGATTCAACAAGGTCCTGGAAACATTCCTCAGAGATTTTGGTCCATGTTGACACGATAGCGTCACACAATTGCTGCAGATTTGTCAGCTGCACATCCATGATGTGAATCTCCCGTTCCACCACATCCCAAAGGTGCTCTACTGGATTGAGATCTGGTGACCGTGGAGGCCATTTGAGTACAGTGAACTCCCTGTCATGTTCAAGAAACCAATTTGACATAATTTGAGCTTTGTGACATGGTACAGTATCCTGCCTTAAGCAGCCATCAGAAGATGGGTACACTGTGGTGATAAAGGGATAGACATGGTCAACAACAATCCTCAGGTAGGCTGTGGTGTTTAAACAATGCTCAGTTGGTACTAAGGGGCCCAGAGTGTGCCAAGAAAATATCCCCCACACCATTACACCACCACCACCACCAGCCTGAACTGTTGATACAAGACAAGATGGCTTTTATGTTGTTTATGCCAAATTCTGACCCTACTATCTGAATGTTGCAGCAGAAATCGAGACTCACCAGACCAGGCAACATTTTTCTAATCTTATATTGTCCAAATTTGGTGAGCCTGTGTGAATTCCTGCTGCTGCAACCCATCTGCTTCGAGGTTCAACATGTTGTGTGTTCAGAGGTGCTCTTCTGCATACCTTGGTTGTAACAAGTGGTTATATTTGAGTTGCTGTTGCCTTCCTATCAGCTCAAAGCAGTCTGGCCATTCTCCTTCCACCTCTGACATCAACAATGCATTTTCTCCCAGGGAACTGCTGCTCATTGGATATTTTGTCTTTTCAGACCTCCTAACAAAGTGGCTGGTGAGTGTAAGCCAAACATTCACTGGCTCTTAACTTTGTTTGGTCTCCACCAACATATCATCATAATAATAATAAAGCTGTACTGGCAGCCCTTTGTAAACTGAGGTGTAAATTTAAAATCATTCACTTTAAAAACTTTTCTTTGAATTGTTTGCATAGTCATATTTTTTAAATAATTTTGCCACCTTCAGCAGCAGGGCTCTCAGTGATGACTTCACAAACATTGATTGGCTGAGGTAGTTCTTGTACCTGGAGTAAAGAGTGCTGCAGCAATGACATTTGTAGAAAGTCAGAATCGCTGTGGTTCCCTTGACAAAAAGCCAGAATTTTTTGCCATAGGAAATTAAGCTCTGTGGGAAATAAAAGTTCATGACACTCACACATTTAGTTCAGCAAGACAATCTTCACAAACTGATGACACTTTCAAGATTTTTGAAGTGTAAATCACTGAAAAGCTTAGTCAGAAGTGAAATGCTAAAGTTAGGTTATAAACAAACTACACCAGGGTCACATGACTTCAACATCACTAAACTTCTGTGTTCAGCATAGTGATACTGACTTTCGACAATTTCTGTAGTCTCATTTTTGCCACTTCTTAATAGAGCCCAACTGATATAAGATTTTTAAGACCAATACTGATATTTGGCAATTTAAAAATAGGATATTCCGATATATTGGCCGATATTTTTTTTTCTTTCAGGCACACAAAATATAAACATTTTCCCTAACATTTGTTATGTGTAGCTATTTACTCGCTAAAGCCTTGCCTGACTCTGCTCATATCAGCTGGTTGGTGTGTTTGTGGCTCCAAACACGTGTTGCCAACAGGGAAGCTGCAGAGTGCCCTCTGGTGGACAAACTATGCAACATCAAAACTCATAACATGGTTGAAGGGTGTTTCTCCTGTCTCTTTTTTACTTTTTAAATTTTCTTTTATCGGCCATTATAAAAGCCGATAGATAGACCTGCAAATAGCTAATATCAGCCTGCTGATAAACTCTACTTTTTACTAACCGCCTTATCTGGGAGGCGTAATCGCTTCAGAGTTCACATGTGGGGAACATGAAAATGTTTAATGGTTATTTTAGGCATCTATTTAGAAATCTATTCAAAAAAACAAAACAAAACAAAAAAAAAAAACCTCACAAACTTGAAGAAAAGGGAAGTGTAAGTGAAAAAATGCTAGTTCATTTCCCTTCCAGCTACACTCTGTAATACAAAAGTTGGTCTTAGGAAAAAAAAATAATGATGAAAGATTATGACTGAAAGCCCAGAAACAGTAAAAAGACATAAAATACAAATTAATTGAATTGCTAAACCAGGGCTGCCACATACTAAGACAGAAAAATATCAATATAAAGCCAAGCTAACGCCTGGAGTTTTCTTCCCCTTTTCAGCCACGGAGACACCCACCAGAGCTGCACCACCCCGACTCACAGCTTTGATCAAAGAAGCACAGCAGAGCTCCTTTCCACTGAGTGCAAAGAAACTATTTGTTCATCACAGTATATTCCCCACCCTGCAGAGTGCTTAGGAAGACATGGATATAACATCTACACAATGCTCACAGCTTCTTACACAGGAAGACAGTCTAAAATGGAGACTGAGAGAGCTATAAATGTTTTGAATTGTGTGATCTGCATACAGAATGCACCTCATACATATGCTGGAAACCAAATTATAACAGAGCAATATCTGCTGCATGGAAAGATGAATGTTAGACCCCATTTACAACAGCAGTTTTAAAACAAAACAGAATCTGAAGTCTTTTATTCTTGCTTTGACTTTTTCAAGTCTGTCGTCAACATCCATCCCCCTGGAAACTAGCTGTGAGCTACAATTCACAATCAAAATTTTGAGCTTCTACTTTAAACAACAAAAACGGCATCCACCAGCATGAAATGATCACACAGTAACCAATTTGCAGGTGATGCACAACTTTAAAATACAGACAAAAAAGCTGCAAGAGGTAAATCAAGCCTTAGAAATGGCTACCTATGCATCTGTAATAAAAGACCAGATGCTTGGCAGGGGTATTTTCCTATCATTGCAGACATGCTAAATATGCTTTGAGTGGCTTTAAGTGGGTACACTTCACTGTGGCAAACTGATTGTTTAGTCTGAGAGGCTAGAGAATGTATAATGTCAACCTTTTAATTCTCAAATGGACTCTCGTGGCTTCTAGCGCAGCATTAACCAGATGAGTTCTCGTACACAACATCAGCGTGTGTGCTCAAATACTTGCTGACCAATCTGACTTCTACACCTTGAAATTTAGTCATTCCTCATTTCTGCAGAGAGCTGTTGGAGGATTAAGTCTTGATTTAAGGGTTTAGATAAGAGTTGTGTTTGGACATGTGATGGTTAAGGAAAAATTCTACTTGGGTCTTTTTTTCCCCCCAATTGCTGTGTCCATAATTTTTACTGATCATATTAATTTTTGGTCATTTCTGGGATCTGAAAACAGTGCAACATAGTGGGTGTTGGACAATCAGACAGAATGTAAAACAAACAGAACCAGATAAACCAGACCATCTAAAATGCTTACTTTGGGGATACAACTGAAATTGACCACAGTCACTGGTGTCAGTGGCAGATGCTTATCTCTTGTGTGACATCAGTTTGTGTTGGCTAAACGTTGAAAGACAGCGTGACAAGGAGATAAAAGGTTTTCAAACATTAATTTATAATGAAGTTAATCTGCAATCAGCAGTTACAAAATGTGATGAGAAATCAAGATTGCACAGAAGAAAAAAAAAAAACAAAAAACTCTGAAAACTCTGTAAAAACATTTACCTTAATTTTCTCACCTATAAGTCTGACTATGCTGTGCGGTCATTACAAAACTTGTCTGAAAACACAGGCACAGGGAGAACATGCAAACTCCACTTTGAATCAGGAACTTTCTTGAGGTGATGGTGCTAACCACTGCACCATCATGCTGAGATATTTTTCCCATAAAGGAATTTGATCTTTTTTAAGTGTAATTGAAGTGGTCTGAGAGGAAACTAGTTTTCTGCACCTCCTCAGGCTCTAGAAAACATAACCCATGATGATAAAACTCTGTTATAAGAGTGGGGCGTGGTGGTTGTACAGATTAAACAGAGGATTTAGGATGGTTTCACATGTCTGCTGTATATTTTGACTTTTGCCTTTACCATTTTAGCACATATGAAGCACGTGTTCATGCTGGTGGGAGGAGCTTAGGACAGAGCGGGAAAAGCTGTGTTTGCACAATACTGTTTCTGCCTGCTGCAGCTTTAATGCTTCTAATACTGAAGCCCTTGTTGATAAAAGGTTTTCAGCCTTCTATCAACAACTCCCTCACTGTTTATTGGTTTTGTCTATATTGCCTTAGACCATTTACTCTTATTAACCCCTTTTTTCTTTTCATAAGCATTTCAATTAATCACTACAGCACCTTCAGGCAAACTTTGTACTCATTTGCTCTGTTGCACA